>MU184285.1:31872-75884 GCA_016904865.1 Pissodes strobi | reverse complement strand
AACTAACCAAATCTATTAAATTTGATTATAACCTAGCGGAACCGGTTTAATTCACTAAAATAAGTCGAGACAAAGTGAAACTAACTGAAAGTTGATTCGGCGACTAACCCATATTACCCAAATCTATTAAAATTGGTTATAGCATATCGAAACCTGATCAAAAGACTACAATAAGTTGACTAAGTGAAACTAACAGAAAGTTCATTAGACGATTAACCAAAACTAAACAAATATATAAAAATTGATTATAAAAACGTATCGAAACCTGTGCTCTCCTGTGCTACTCGCTACGCGCGCGTCAGTATTCCATATTAAGCAAACATAATCGAAACTAACTTTAATGAATCAAACAAGCGCATTGAGACGGGGGCGCTACACGCTTGACCAACCCTGCCTAACACTAAACTAAAATTAACCCCAGCTAACAAATATAACCAAAAAAATAAAAATAAAACATGTCACCGACGGGAATCGAACCCGGGCCGTAGTATCACAAGCACAAAAGCTGATCCCGAAACGCAACTGCGCATGATTGCAAATAGTTATACCGCAGACGGTAGACGCTGTGAAATCCGTATAGAAACGCAAGGAATATAAGGAAATAAAATACCTATATTTAGCAAGAGAAATAATCATGCTCCTCAAATACTCTTTTCAACCTTTTAGGTAGAGCAATGAATAATATCAATTCTTATCAGCTTACTAGCACTATCGCTTTGCCTCGCTTTAATAAGTTATATAAAATAATAATTTCGGGAGTAATAGATATTATATAGATATATATTTTAAATTCAGCACAACACAACTATTGACTAACATAAAATTGTCAAACTTAGAAATGTACCATTTTAATGTAAAACCGTATAGAGTTAAAGAATAAATCTGGCAACACAGCCTTGTCTACAAACCTCTCATGCGCCGTCTGCGTTATTTCAATAAAAACTAAACAATACATTGAAAGTCGGCAGAGAAAAGTAGTAGCAATTACAGCAGATTTGTACACAAGTTTTTAATGATTTTTTATTAAAAAAAGTCAAGAGTAGCACAGTATACGTGATAGAAGTGACTACTTCGTTAGCGAGTCTCAACTTATTTTACTTTTTTGAGCCGGTTCCGGTACATTATAATCAATTTTAATGGATTTGGTTAGTTTTGGTTAGTCGTCTAATCAAATTTCAGTTAGTTTCACTTAGTCTCAACTTATTTTAGTCATTTGAGTCGGTTCCGATACGTTATAATCAACTTGAATAGATTTGATTAGTTGTCTAATCAACTTTCGATTAATTTCACTTAGTCTCAACTTATTTTAGTCATTTGAGTCGGTTCCGATCTGGTATAATCAATTTTAATAGATTTGGTTACTTTGGGTTAGTCGCCGAATCAACTTTCAGTTAGTTTCACTTAGTCTCGTCTTATTATAGACATTTGAACTTTCGATACGTTTTAATAACTTTTAATACATTTAGTTAGTCGTCTAATCGACATTCGGTTACTTTGTCTCAACTTATTTTAGTCATTTGATAAGGTTTCGATATGCTCTAACCAATTTTATTAGATCTCGTTAGTTTGGGTTAGTCGCCGAATCAACTTTCAGTTAGTTTCACTTTGTCTCAACTTACTCAGTCATTTCAGTCGGATCCGATCGGTATAATCAATTTTAATAGATTTGGTTATTTTGGGTAAGTCATCGAATCAACTTCCGGTTAGTTTCACTAAATCTCAACTTATTTTAGACATTTGAACCGGTTCCGATACGATATAATCAATTTTAATACATTTGGTTAGATGGTTAGTTTTGGTTAGTCGTCTAATGAACTTTCGGTTAGTTTCAGTTAGTCTCAACTTATTTTAGTCATTTGAGTCGGTTCCGGTACGTTATAATCAATTTTAATAGATTTGGTTAGTTTGGGTTAGTCGTCGAATCAACTTTCGGCTAGTTTCACTTAATCTCACTTATTTTAATCATTTGAACCGGTTCCGATATGTTATAATCTAAGATTTGGTTAGTTTGGGTGAGTCGCTGAATCAGCTTTCGGTTAGTTTCACTTAGTCTCAACTGGTTTTAGTCATTTGAAGCGGTTCCGATGCGTCATAATCAATTTTAATAGATTTGGGTTAGTCGTCTTCGGTTAGTTTCACTTCGTCTCATAAAAATTGATTAATTCTTTACCGATTCCATAAAAGAGAAAGAGGGAGAGAGATAGTCATATGCTTTATCTCTCTTGCGAGACGAAAATTCCAAAACGTGTCGTTACATGCATGGCTTTGAAAAATCACTTTCATGAATCCAAAGAATATCAAAATAGCGTAAAATTTGTGGATTTCTAATATTTACCTTCGCCCAAATTATGTATATAAGTTGAGTTATATATGAGTATAAGTGAGTTTGATCGCTGTTTTAACCACTAATTAAGAATAAAAAAACCCTAGATGGAAAACACTTTTAATGCTTGAGTTAAGTTATGGGTGTGGCACAGGTTAGTTGGTGTTTAAATTTTTTTTTTAAGACGACATCCACTCTGACAACGCATTTGTCATATTAATAACAAAATCTAATAAAATATCGATACCTATCGACAGCCGAAAATATCAGGTTAAAATTATTCCATTGTCGCTATTTTCCTGTTATATTTTGTAACTTGTGTTCGTAATTAAACAATACAAGTTGTACCTACTGGTATTTTTATCCATATCGTAGATAATATTTCGTTTATTATTTACTTATTTATTATAATACTGAGTAACTATTACAAAGTAGTATCATTAATGAGCTATAAATGAGACAGAGAATATCAATAGTTGTTAATACGTGATCATATTCATATCATTTATTCCTAATAGAACGCTCCCCGTATAAAAATAATCGAGCGGCAGTTCATATTGATCGTACACCGTAGCTGCACCCATTCGTTTACTGTACAGTGGCCGAGTGTGTTCAAGGTCAACGGCAGTATTTTCCACGGCATGCTGGAGTGAACGGACTTATTAGAATATCTATAGATGGTGTCACAGGTAGGATGCAGGTATCGTAGACCCTCCTCTTTAGGTTCACTGGGATTTTTGGTTGTCGAAGTATGTAGCTAAGCTTCCCGAATGCTGCCCAGCTGAGGCCGATTCGTCTGGTAATCTCTGCGGTTTGATTACTCTTTCCGATTTTGATGTTATGTCCCAGATATATGTATTCTTAGACTAGCTCCAAAGTGTGGTTCTCGATGGTGACTCTCATGTTAGATGTACTCATGATTTTAGTCTTCTGTAGGTTCATTTTAAGACCAACAGCTTCGGAGACTACTCTGGGCTCTTGGAGCATCGTCGTAAGTTCGGCCGGATCGCTGCTATAGAGAACAATATTGTCTGCGAAGCGGAGATGGTTAAGATATTTCCCGTCGATCTTGATGCCTTTCTGATCCCATGATAGGCCTTTAAATGCGTTCTCCATGGCTAGGGTCAATAACTTGGGTGAAATTGTATCCCCCTGCCTGACACCTCGCTGTACTTGGACTTTTGCAGTAACCCATTCTTCTTCAATTTTTACGTGCATGGTAGCATGTTCATAGATGTATGATGTTCGAGTATCTGTAATCTATGCGAGCGTTATTCATTGCGTCAAGTATAGCCCAGGTTTCGATTGAATCGAAAGCCTTCTGATAGTCGAAGAAGGCCATGTGCAGTGGGATTTTTTAGTTAGTAGTTTGTAGAGAATGAATAGCAGACTAATGAGCCTGAAATTCTCTAGATTTGTGCAGTCTCCTTTTTTGAATAATAGACTGGGATTTTTCCTTCTTCTAGACATTTATTTAGTAAGGTCAGGAGTGCCTTCCTGAGTGTCTCTCCTCCGGCCTTCAACATCTCACTGGTGATCTGGTCTTCTCCCGGGGCTTTGCAGTTCTTCAGGTGTTTTAGGGCGACCTCTGGTTCTTCTCCATCAATGGACTCTAGTTCTTCTGATCCTATGTTTAGAACTGGCTGATGCGTTTGACCTTCTTGACCTGGTTGTGCCACCGATGGGTTGTATAGTCGTTGATAGAAATTATCAATAATTTCTGTGATCTTTCCTCTTTCATTCTCAATGACTCCTTGATCGTTTTTCATCTTGTGGGTAATCATTTTACCTTTAGATCTCTCGGAACGGAGAACTGTCACGTTTGGGTTGCTCTGTATGGCTTCCTCTACCATCCTCGTATTATAAGCTCTCTGATCTTTCCTTGGCCTTCTTCACGATCTTATTCAGGTCCCCATACCTTGGTGAGTTTTTGTCGGTTTTCCTCCGTTCTTCGATGAGTTGTTCTGTTTCTAAACTGAATTTCGGATGTTTCTTACTTTGGAGAGAACAGACTCCAATCTTCGCGTCGCCTATTATCACACAAATTTTGGTGTTTTCTGCGCTCTTTGCAGTTGTTGTTTAATTTGGACCCTAAGCATGGCGTTGATCCTGATCATTACATAAATTACTCTGTTTGACACGGCTCTTGTCTTTGTAACCAGGTGTTTCTTCTTTTTGTGAACGAGTAAAGCAGTGCCTCCGATGTGTGAGTTTGTATCCGAGTTCTTTTGGAACAGTAAATGTCCAGATTTGAGGATGGTGACCGCTTCGCCGCTCAGTATTGTTTCGCTGATCCCTATGACATCCCACTTTATGTTCTGCAGTTCGTGTTCTAGGCCGTTGAGATGTTCCTCCAGCCTCATGGTGCGGATATTGTGCGTCCCCACGTAAAGGGTCTTTTCAAGTTTGCCTCTTCTCTTCTTACTATCTATCGAAACTTCGGCCACATTGAATACAAGCGTATAATTTCCTTTCCTTTCCTTCGAGATATTCGGTGGCATCAATTTTGCGTTATATTGTGTTTAATTCTCTTTGTGAGTTAGTCCTTTAAACTTCGTTCTTAGTCCTCCTTTCACGATACGATCTTACTAATATTTATATAGTTGACTAAAACGTTTGTAAGAAAAAAATATTACGGACTTCAAGACTTTTAAAATATTTTAAGTTCTTAAACGCGTTTGACGCAATCTACTTTTCATTATTCAGATTGCTATATATCCTTGCGAGCGGTTTCAAGGATAAGATAAGAAGGGCGGGCGCTTTAAGTAGGTGACAATTTATTAATTTGGTGGGTTCGCCTTCGTGTTTTTTAAAGAAGGTGTATTTCTGCAACCTGCGCAACTAATAAATAGTACCATTTGCAAGGCTCCCATGACAATACAGAAAACCCCAGTTGACATAGTTTGTACAATCTCTTTGCTGTGTAATAAATAGAATAATTCTTTTTACAGAGGTCATTAAAGTTTTCGACGGAAACAACTCATTGCGAAGGCGTATATTCAGAGTCATTGTGGTCTCTAGACAGGCTTCCCTCAACCAAATACTAGTTCAGGCCCTTCGTGCATTTCACATTACAAAGGATCCCGAACAGTTTTATTTAACTGACATTTATTCGCCCGAAGAAGACGTGTTGCATGATCCTACTCCAGCGTTAAATCTACATCGGAAAGAAGGGAAGAGGCCTGCCATATTTTTAAGATTCAAGTAAGTTGACTGACTTTATTGCCATAATATTTTCACGGACTATTTTATTTATTACAGAGACAAGGACAATGATACAGGAGAGGTTCGATTATATCCCGGTAAGCTACAAGTATCACAGGCATTCTGCACCATACCTGTTGATTCTAACACTACCGTTGCTGACCTTATGAAAGAATCTCTTAGACGACTAGATCTTGACTATAAATGCGAGGACTTACGCTGCCTTGAAGTTTTGTTGGATAGAGGCGGTAAGAGAAATATGTTTGGGCTTTTCTATTATAAGTTGATGCCCTTAGTAGACACTCACACTTTAAAAGAGTTTAGTATTTTATCAACATTTTTCAATTTGCCCACCCTAATCATGGGCGATATGAATTGTCTATTGCCATTTGTTCCATATTGTATATATGATGTTGGCTTATAGTACCCTTAATTTAAATATATAAATAAATCCAGAATCAGTACTTTGAACATACCGTATATAGAAATTTGTCACATCGGATTCATTGGAAGATTATTCATCAGCATAGACGCCACCCCAACCTGCGAAAGAAAATAAGTTAGATTAATAACCGATTTTCCATAAAATAAGTAAGTTATAGCGTTTCTTTATGTAATTTTAGTGACTGAGCGGGTCTTATCGTGGAACGAGAGGCCATGGGAAATAATGAAGAATTTGGGAAGAGATAGTATCCGACAAATGGAACTTATGAGATTTTATTTGCAGCTGAAGCAGGATCCCCATGGTCCGAATGTTGCTCTTTTTATCGGAAACTTACCGCCAAATTTATCAGAGCGTACTTACGAGAATATTTTAATGGATTTACTTGGCAGAGGTACGTAATAGAAGACAGGCATATACCTATTAAAAGGTGAAGAAATGTGTTCTTGATGAAGTAGTCATTATTATAGTCCAATTTGCTTCAATGCGTTATTTATAAATAATGAATATATTATCAATGAACACGACATTGATTGTAAATAGGGGGTTGGAGTTGTATTTTTTGTCTATATCTATAAAATGTCGCACCTACTTTTTATGAGCCTTGCGAGCGGTTATATATATAGGCGGCAATTTAAAAAATGTGGGTTAGCCTTCGCGTTTTTAAAGAAAGTGTAATTCTGCAACGATGACCGAAAAGAAAAGACATTCAGTTAATTACAATAATCTTTATATATTAACATATTTAATCTATGGCCCTTTTAGCTATATCTGTTTTATATGCAGTTCAATATTGCTAATGCCTATAATTGCACCTAAAAGCTAGAAATATTATTACAAATATGGAACACGGAAACGATTATAGTTTATATATACGACAGTTCAATCGTGCAATACGATTTTCTTATTAAAGTTAAAAGGTAAGTAAGTAAAGATTTTAATTAAAACAAACATAACACCGGAGAGTCGTGTTTGCAATACCCGGCTCCGGGGGTGGAGTTCAAGAGCGCCACCAGTTCTTACCAGCTAAACTGGAAAAGTTCCGCTGGTTTTGTACGGGGTTGTTAGGCACGTTTATCAAACAAGAAAACACAATCTTAACTTAACAAGAAAGCACAATCTAAATTTAGGATCAATCTATTGGCTTCCAGGTTTTTTGTTTAATTTAAGCAGCAACAATCTTAGAGTGAAATTTAAAAGCAATTTAAAGGCAAAAGAATGTCAAAAAGACCATTAAGTAATTAATAATAATGGTACAATATGATGATTGTACTGAGACCAATTCTGTTGTTAATTCGGTACAGTATGCCTTACAGCTAAACGGTCTAAACACTACAATCCAAAGTGATCACTTTGGTTTACCTAAGATTATTACGTAAATGTATGCGTGAGCTAGTAGCTGCACAAATTATAAATGTAGCAATAATAATATCAATTGATAAAAAGCCACAATAATTATATCAATCGACCAGATAAACAAATGAATTAAAAAAAAGAATAAAATTAATGAAAGCTATCTTAAAGCTTGGCCGTCAATGCTTGATTTATATTTAAATATTCAGAAACAAATGAGATTACATTAAAACATAGTTAACGATACCCCGTTAGATCCGGTTGAAGGTCGGCTGCTAAAAAGGCGTCAAGCTCAGCAGTGGAGGTAAGAAGAAGTACCTCTGGTGGAGGCGCCGGGCACCTGTAGCAGAGACCAAGTACTGACTTCTAGGTGATAGAACTTGCAATGGCTCACAATAGCCCCGGTGGTAAAACCCTGTAATAACCCAATACTAATTGGACCAAGCCTCTTACTTCAATGAAAAAAATTATAGCCACCCTTGCATATATATATATATATATATATATTTTCTTTACAAAACAAGTCTTATTACTTAACTCATTGGCTTTTCAGTGACCATCAGCAAATAAAAGATATACAAAAGGTACAAACAACTTAAATATAAAAAGAAATAGGTATGAATCACCCCTAAATAATATAAACTTTCCCATATGGTCAAAACTAAAGTCACATTAAAATAAAAATTTAGATATGATAAAAGGAAGTAGGTAAAATATCACATGGAATGCAATGCAAATGGTGGTCAATGTAAAAAAAAGGTTAACACAGATAAAGGCAATTAAAATATTAAATTAGGCAAATAAAATTTTAGCAATAATTACCTCTCTCGTGTTGGAGGGTCGCTGGAGGATCAACTACCTAGGTTTTGTAAGTCGAGCTCGGAAAGCCTCTAGAAATAATGGAAAATAACCTTTAACGCCATGGCGACCATGTGTTTCCCAGGCAATAAAAAAATTAATTCCAGAAAAAGCTTACCTAGTGCAGTACGAATATCCCAATAACTTGGTAGTGTCAAGCACTGATTACGCACTCACTCACAGATCCCCTAGACGGGTAGTATTAACACAGCACAATACAAAAAGGATGTCACCGATGGGCATTTCTAGAAGAACGAGTCATCCGTTTTCAGTCGATTTGCTTTGCCACGTCCACGAAATTAGAGAAAAAAGCGTCGAATCAGAAAAAATGGTAGGATCGAGAAATGCCTAACGATTCGATACGAGGAATAATTCTAGGATAATAAACGGCTTAGTTCTCGTTTATTATGGTTGTAAAACGACGGCGGAAGCCACAGTTAATGAGCTAAAATTAAATTTTTCAATAAATACTAGGAAATATTCCTAAACAATAAACCTTTAAAAATCCAAATCGAAAGCAAGAATTATGGGAAAATAGCCCATTACTACTACTCAGAGCTACCAACCGGATATTACAAAAGTTGGCAGCATGCCGCGTGAAAAGATAAATATGAGGTACTCGAGCAAATCAGTGGTCCCAAAAAGTTATCAGCCGGAAATTAGAAATGAAGCAAATCAGTACCCCCAAAAAGTTATGAAATATTCAAACCGAAAGTAGAATATGAATTTGACGGATCTTGTGAGGCTTAACAGTAAGCTTTATTAACCCAATTCTTGAAAATACAGAATGTCCAGCAAACATAATTAATGTAATATAAATAAGCAAAGTTAGACTAATAACATAATATCTTAATTTAGTGGTTTGGTCAAACCTAAGCGAGCCGCAGATTATCAACTAAAATAAATATACATAGTCGCAAAGTGCCTGAGGGCAACATAAGAGAAAGGGATGATCAAAATAGCTACTTATGGCCACAACGGTGTTATAAAAGCTAGTACCCTATAATATATAGAATAAAATTAATTTACATTCATAAATGCTACAACATTAAGCTTATTGACAACAAATCGAATAAATGAATTTGAAATTAATTAACCGAAGAGGTTAATACTCAATAATTCTTACCGCAAAATATAGCATCTTTTGTTGTTAAATGCAGCATATGAAATTAACTTTAAAATCTTTTACACTGGCAAAATCAGAGTGTTAGAATCGAATGGTCATTTAAAGTGCGAGCGCTCCATTCTAGAAGCCTCTCAGTGAATCTATACCTTCTACTATATGAGTCGTCTTGATAGAGATTAATAAAAACAATATTTAGTTTTTCACAAACTAATTTACAGATTTAAATTATGCAGAGTAGTCAAATTTAAATTATGCAGAATAATCAATTCACTTCCTAAATCACCTTAAAAACTTGGTTTGTTTTCACATTTTATTTCGAATTTTCCTTAAAACTTTAAAATACATTTATATCAGTAGGATTTAACGATAATATACAGCGTGTATGCAATTTTAGTTAACATATGGAAAACTTTTTTTTTATCGATTTTAGCAAAAAAAAATAACCTTCATAAAAAGTTTTTCTTGCAAAAAAACATGATTCGCCCAGAAAAGAATCAGTTTTTATATACGGAATAGCCAGAAATTAGAAAAACGTTGGTTTTACCTGAGATTAAACTACCCCAAATTTTAATTTTTAAGAAAAATGTCATGCGAAAAAGTTGTTTAGAATCACATATTTAGATGACATACCTACATAGTTTTATAAATAAAAAATAAATTTGTAGGGAAGTCAAGGAGTCTTCTAAAGACTTCTTTCGCCCCACTTCTGCAATAAAATTTTATTATGAAATTTTGTAAATCATCTAAATATGTGATTCTAAACAACTTTTTTCTTAAAAATGAAAATTAGAGGTAGTTTACTCGTAGGTAAAACTAACGTTTTTGTAATTTCTGGCTACCCCGTATATAAAAACTGATTCCATTCTGGGCAAATAATGATTTTTTTTTTGCAAGCAAAACTTTTTATGAAGAATAATTTTTTTTGTTAAAATCGATAACAAAAAACTTTTCTATATGTTAACTAAAATTGCACACACGCTGTATAACTTTTGCTTACCCTGCATACGTGTCTTTCATCAGTCAGTTAGTAATTCTTATTCTGAGAACCGTATTTTGTAATTCTTATAGTAAAGCAGATATACTTAAACCTGTAATGCATTTGTAAGTAATAAATATTTTATACTTTAAAAGTTTTCAAATATTTTTCAGTACTTCACTCGTTATCCCAATCTACTTTTCATTATTTAGATCGTTAAATATTCTGGTGAGCGGTTTTAAGGAAAGATAAGAAGGAAGCTTGAAGTAGGCAACAATTTACGAAAATGTGGGTTCGCCTTCGCGTTTAAAAAAAATAAATCTGCTACGATGGCCAAAAAGAAAAAGGCATTCAGTTAATTGCAATATTCCTTGTATATTAACACTTTTAACCTATGGCCCTTTTTCTATACCTACTGGTCGGGATAAACAAGTGATTTTATTATTGTTTAATACCATAAAGAAGGGTGTGGTATCTTAATTAACCACTTTAATGAACTGTATTGCTATAGGGTAGTGAGAGGAATTGAAACATGTATTTGGTTTAATTTACTTTAATAATGCAGGTGTAAATTGCATTTGAATATTATAGATATAAATAAACAGCGTTTTCTATGTTACATAGAAATTATATATGTACAATTCTTAGAATAATTGCAGGCATTCGTCCATTCAAGCATAAAACTAATATTACAAAAGGTTTCTTAAAATTAGGAATATCTACTATTTCTACTAAAAAGTCTTGATTGTTTGATTTAAAAATGAGTCTTTTATCTTTCTTATTTTAATACTTTTCGTTCTCCAACTTAGCAACTTTCACACAGCGTACCTTTCACCTTGACTGCTTTACCCCAACTAGCAAATATAGTTTCCAGTCCTTTTTAAAAAGTCACTGCCCCTAAAGTATAGTTCCTAGACCCACCCTGCCACTTAAAATGTTACTCTATAAGGAATAGTCACTTTAAAGTATATTTCGAGAGTGACCGGTTAATGCCTACCTACCATAAAAGTGGAAAATAAACACCCCGATTGCAAGTGGCAAACATGTAATTTAAAGAAGTGGCTGGAACTACCCGAATTTTTGAATATGACACCATAAAAGACCAAAAACTTTATAGTAACTTTTTAAAGTAGCGGTCACTAACAAGTGCGACCATAATGCCTCCATTAAGTTGTTGTTACTTTATAGTAACAATTTAAGTTACTTATCTTTACTTAACTGGTTACTGCTACCTTCCTAGGTCACTATAAAGTTATTGTTTCTATAAAGTCGCCTCTAAGTAGTTACAATTGTCACTTTATCAATCCGAAGATTTTAAAGTTCCAAACGGGTAGGGTTGGCCTAATATATTATCGTTCCCGGTACTTTGTGGAAGCATATGGAACTATAAAGTATTTTTCGGATTAAACGGCCATATTTTTTTCATGACTTTTCAGAAAACCAGCCAAATGGCTCAAACATTTTACGTTTTCAAGCTAAATATACCTAAACTAAAGCTTTTTTTCTTAGTCATTTTGTTATTTTTGACGGTGGACTAATATATTAAAGTTTCACGCCAGTTTCAAGCAAATTGTTTTTTTTTATTTTATTACTACATGGGTTTCTATTGCAAATAATATAATAATTTGAAATGTTTTGAGAGGCGCTCGAAAATTTTGCTAGTTGGGACCTGTCTTCAACGGGGAGAGATTTCACTTAGTTATTTTCCAAACTTAATTTTTGTGTTTACGGAAACCATAAATCCAGCTTTCACCTTGCTTACAGAAATTCGACCAGGAATGTCAAGCCGCCATCTTATGTTCAATTTTCCAAAGGAGACGCTATCGTTCTGACTTCGAAGAATTGCTTAAAAAAGACCAAAAGGAGGTCTTTGTCCAACCTTGGACAAAGATAACTGAGGTGCACTAAATATTCTCTAATATTTGTGCATATAAGAGAAATTGTCCCAAAATGGAATTTGACCTTTGGGCAGAGAACAGCACGTTTTACTGCTATTCGAGCGAACGTTTTATCTGAACTGCGAGGCTAGAGAGCAGACTGGACTGATCTAGTACATTTTAGTGGATGTAAGACACTTTCAAACTAATTATTTGCCTCAAACACAGCTAGGACATGGCTAGATGTTTTTGGCGCGGAAACTAGGAGAGCTGTGACTAGACAGATCCTACGCGAATGAGTGTTTGCTAGGCAGTCTAGGCACTGACTTGTTAGACTTGATTAATTTCAATTTCTTTCTTCGAGCGGGTCGCCTAGCGGCAAAATCACATAATAAAAGTGGGCGGTGACACATACCTAATTCATTTGAGATTAAAAGGGTAGAAACAGTTTTCTTTCTTTATTTGACATACACAATGCTGATTGAGACGAAAATACATTAAATTGAAAACGATTAAGAACGATTTCCTTTACGAGTGAAAGTTGCTGAATTGTAATATATTATACTGACAGTACTGCTGTACAGGCTCGAATTAAGGGATCGTCTGTCCAGGTTTGGACTAAGGGGTTTTGAAGAACGGGCATATGCTAATTTAAATGCACAAATTGGGTTGTACCCGTGGTGAAATAAATCTATTTTGAGTTTAATTATGGCTCATTTATTCTACATACATACAGGGTGTTATCACCAAACTATACGGTGAAAAACGATAGTTTCTACACGTGTTGGGGTGTTTCCCCAACATATTCCCCGGCCATGAAGATCCCATCTTCATTAACGAGAAAGAGAGAGTAAGAACTACAACTGAGAAATAAATAAAATCTATGTACAGAGCAAAAACAAAATAATACTTCTTTAAGAATTAACGACAACGACGGCAACACCGCCTGGGGTAGCAGGGAACGACGGCAACACTGCCTTGGGTTTACTAACCTACAAACAAGATAATACTTCTTTAAGTATTGAACGGAATGACGGCAACACCGCCTAGGGTTTACTAATACACGCAGAAATCTTTTAAAGACACGCTGAAAGAAAGCGCGTTAATAGAGAGGGCACTTCTTCGCGAAGTACAACATTTAACATAATCTCAATTACATTAAATTTTAAATCATTCAGTATTGTCATACTCGGGCAAAAGAGGGCAACACTTGCTTATGATACAAACGATGATTCCGTTTTCTAACACTAGAGAATGAGTCATACAGCTTTTTATGCTCAAAAGGTGGCATGGGGGTAGATTAACTAAATTATTGAGAGAGTGTTGTTCAGAGGATTGAACAAACAGAGGAACACCTCCGTACACGTCTCTACGTGCAGGGATATTAACACTAAGAGGAATTGAACGATTGTTCACACATACATCACCGTACACATCTCTACGTGCAGGATTATCAACGCTGAGAGGAAGAGTTGAACCAGTGTTGCCAACGCCACGGAAATTTCCATGTTTTCACGGATTTTTTAAACTAGAACACGGACACGGATTTTATTGGGTGCCGTGCAATGAAAACACGGATTTTTTACAGATGATTTGGCGTTATTATAGTTATGTGTCATATGTCCGTTTTAATATAATTCGCTTAATTTTAATCGATATTTCATATAGATATTATTCAATCCTAAATATAGATGTGCCAATCAACTGGTTTCTTTAGTTTCAAAGATGCGTTGATGAATCGGAATTTCAAAATATTGACGACCAATGACAATTGACAATTTTGGGTCAAACGCTCAATGCGAAAGTAATTTCACCATGAGCGCCGGCAGGAGGGGGCAGTGGCCTGAAGTATTAAAATAAATAAAATAATGCATAGTATAAAAATACATTTCAAATTCATTAAAATTTAGAAAAAGCTATCTACACGTTATTTTTGTTGACCCCCCCCCCCCCCCCCTCTCTCCTGAAATTTGTTCTGCCGGCGCCTATAATTTTAACATATGAATCTAATCAAAACAAAGAAATTCTTTAATCACTAGTACCATTAATGGAAGTCTGCTGGCTTCATAGGGGTAAAAAAAAATATTGTGTTCTATTTAAGCCAGTCAAATTAATGTTAAAAAATGGTGAGAACGGATTCGGCATTTTCTAAGTGCGGCGAACTATTTTAAATCTAGTTGAGTTGAGTTGTCTTAAGTTGATTATTTGTAAAAAGAAGAATTATTTCTTGCTTGTTTCGAATAAATGGATTAAATAAGAAGACTTTCCCTGCTTCTCATTTTAAACGTGGTAAGCTCGTAAGCAACTATTGAATTGTTTTATCTTAATTACCATCATGAAAAATCCGGAGTGGTGCATGTATGACGTCATATTCTATTTATTTTCTAGTTGAACATTTCAGCTCAGTGCCATCTTTCAGCTTAACTCTTCGATATACAATTGATTTTACGTTTACAGTAACCTTTTTCAAGCTACATTTCAGCGACACGGAAATTTTGAGGACTCTGTTACGGATTTTTCTGATTTATGGTTGGCAACACTGAGTTGAACTATTATTCAAACATACACCACTGTACACGTCTCTACGTGCAGGCCTATATACACTAAGATGAGTTGAACTATTGTTCAAACGGGGATTGAAAACAGGAGCGTTTCCTGTAATTACCCATCCTAAATGAGTATTCTGCAAGACAGGGAGGTTCTTACCTAAACTATATACACCATTTAACATCAAATCATAATAGAGATCAGCACCGATCAACATATCGAGGTCTGATGGGGAAGCATAAATGCGGATCACTTAACCTAAACTGACTGGGGATATTGATTTTATTTTGATCAATGGGGACTTGCGGAAGTTTGCAAGTTATGTTATTGAGTAAAGCGCAAGTCACCTTAAAACTTCTGTTATGATACACATTAGAGTACAGCCTCAAATCAACCATCTTATTCGACTTCATACTGCCTGAGAGATTCCACTTATATGAAGTGATTTGTTGTAGGGAACGTAGTTTAACTTCTTCACGAGCTGATTGGTTACAAAGGAGTTCTGACTTGCAGAAGCCAAGAGAACTTTTGCTTGAACAGGGCGCTCATTAGCAGCAAACAGAGTGACACGGGCTGTAGCTAGCAACACATGAGAATTATTATTCGAGAGTGTGGATAAGTTTAATGAATGTGTATCTGGTGACTGACTTTCTGCACTTGCATTAAAACGAGGACCTCTATTCTGAGGTATCACAGGGGGAGCTCTATTTTGAGGTATCTGAGAGGGATCTCTATTCTGAGATATTTGAGGGGGGGCTCTATTCAGAGGCACTTGAGGGGATCTCTATTTAGAGATATCTGAGAGGGGGCTCTATTCAGAGGCATCTGAGGGGGGTCTCTATTCTGAGATATCTGAGGGAAATACCTATCTTGAGATATTTGAGGGGGTCCTCTATTTTGAGGAGGCAGGGTATCATGCTCTTGCAAGAGACATGACTGACTTCTGTCGAGAGAGTGCCTATTGATAGGCTGATCATTTTGAATACCATGGGCTGCTGAGTTTTGATTATCAAAAACATTGTCTTGAAAAGAGGGAGAGCTATGGCCATTGAAACCATATTGTGGTGTGCGTACTTGAGAGTTATGCAAAAGAGTGTGATGTTTCTGAGCACACAAAGAACATCTTCGAGTGGAGGTACATTTAATTCTCGAGTGACTAGTACCGAGACAGTTAAAGCAAAGTTTTTTACTTTCTGCTCATCAAACAAGTTTAGCTTTTTAAACTTATCACAAGTGTATACTTTATGAGAATTTTGATTGCAAAAACTGCACAGAACTGATTTGCTTTGTTGCCTGACATGCAACGAGACTCGTTTTGTAGGATTTTTTTGAGTACTGTCTACAGGAGACAAGTTTTCTAGAATGGTACACCTTTTGTGTAAGAAATCAATAAATTGAGTGAGATTTGGCAACATGTTAATATCTCGTTCTGATTCAAATGCTTTACGAGTGCCAAAATCTAATTTTTTTCTCAAATAAATAAATTAAGAGAAATTCCCAGAGTTCTTTGTAAGAGTAATTAAGATTATTAATTAAATCAAGATTTTTCTTTAGATCAGTTACAAATTGTCTTAAATTAGGACCAGTACATTTGACAACAGAGTCTATTTCTAATAGTGAAATGAAATGAGCATTAATCACTGACAATTTGTTGTGCCACTTAAAATGTTACTCTATAAGGAATAGTCACTTTAAAGTATATTTCGAGAGTGACCGGTTAATGCCTACGATTTCCTTTACGAGTGAAAGTTGCTGAATTGTAATATATTATACTGACAGTACTGCTGTACAGGCTCGAATTAAGGGATCGTCTGTCCAGGTTTGGACTAAGGGGTTTTGAAGAACGGGCATACGCTAATTTAAATGCACAAATTGGGTTGTACCCGTGGTGAAAAAAATCTATTTTGAGTTTAATTATGGCTCATTCATTCTACATACATACATGGTGTTATCACCAAACTATACGGTGAAAAACGATAGTTTCTACACGTGTTGGGGTGTTTCCACAACACCTACTTTATAATGCTTATGCGTATGTCTTTCGTTAGTCACTTAGTAATTCTTATGCTGAAAACCGCACTTTGCAATTCTTATATTAAAGGAGATGTAGATAGGAGGGGTATAGTTTTAAATTAGTGAACCCACTTATTTAATCTTGAATTAAGTGAAGAAAAGACGCAACAAATGACCTTCACACTTCGTGCAATTGATATTACTGTGAATCCCACCGAGAGTGCATCTGGACCTTAAGTTGAAATGAAACATAGGTACACACAGACAGAGTAGAGTGTCTCAGGGTGTCAAATGTTGTGTTTTTCTCCTGCGAAATACGTCGCCAAAGTTTTCCGATTATAATTTAAAGCACATTATTATATAATTTATAATAATTCAGGTTTTTGTTTTAGAAAATAAATTTCTTAAAGTTGGTCCTATTTATTACGAGTATGGATCAATGGTTATTACGTTTCAAGATTCAGATACTGCCGTAAGGGCTCTCTATATTTTAAGAGAGTCCAGACTTGAAGAAAAGCA
This sequence comes from Pissodes strobi, assembly GCA_016904865.1. NCBI lineage: Eukaryota > Metazoa > Arthropoda > Insecta > Coleoptera > Curculionidae > Pissodes > Pissodes strobi. The sequence continues at coordinate 58,646 of MU184285.1, read as the reverse complement.
GTCGTTATTAGGTAAGTAAAATTATCTTCTTTATTATTTGGTCGATTTTACTAAATTTTGCATACGTCCTACAAATGTTCGATTAGGTTGCTAAAAATCATATACAAAAGTAGAGGAGTGTACTCGAGACTCCTTAAACTACATGTAAATATATAAATAGAAACAAATCAAGTATCTAATTCTAACGGCGCTAGAGTATAAGTGTTAGGAATCAACCCAAAACACTATCAGGATAATAATCCTTACAAATACTAAAGAACAGAGCAGTTTCAGAAATCAATTCTAGTCCTAACGAAAACATACGTTTATACCCATAAAACTACAACCGTTGTTTGAGTAATCCCTTACTCAAACAACGCTACAACTAATCACTATGAAATAATGATCAAAATTCCTGCGGAATTGTTTATGAGTTTGATTAACTGAGAGAACATTGGGATAAAATTCAATAAAATACAAGTGATAATAAAAGGATAAATAGTACCTTACTGCCCACAATTACCTTCTACATACATTACGTTCATCAAATGATCAACATAGTTCAATCGTCGAGCAGATTATCACCAGGCACATTGATGAAACCAGGGAAAGCCACTTTAAAGCACTTTTTTTACTTGAGCCGTATTCGATTCACTACTTTGGATCGATTCAGATCGATCTAACTGAACTTTATTGAACTGATTCGTGTTCGATTGGAAAAATATCACTTGGCCCCCACTACCTAAAAAGTGATCCAGCTCACCTGTAAGTGAAGCGAAAATGGACCGGGATCACTTAGATCGGTTCAGTATTTCAGGTAAAAGATGGCATTTAAACGTCAATTTTCAATCGGCTTTTATTTTTAATTGTTTTCATAATTTCATTTGACCTTGGCTCACTGAACAGAAATATTAGTTTAGTTTCAGTTCATTTTGAACTGATCTCCAGTCTCAATCGAATACGGCTTTGATCTTACTTTAACTGCTTCTTGTAAGTAAAAATGGTTGTGTTAACTTCTTTTACATGAGTGAAATGAGATGCAACTTGCACTATTTAGTTATGTTGGGGTTTGGAACCTTCGGCAACATGCACTAAAACTGAGCTTTATCCACAATACCGAAACAGAATTTTTGCACTCGACGCGCGTTTCGCTAACCATGTTAGCATCATCAGGAGATGATTAAAACTGCAAAAACTATTTAGTTGTTGAGAACTCTTAATCCTATAATGCCAAAGTTTTTTACATTAGAACAAATGAGATTGCATGTGTGTGCAAGAGGGGCCTTCGATTTACGAAAATAACATAAGAGGGCTTCTGTTTAAGCATGCGTGAATACACGCCGAGAGTGCAAAAGCAGGTGTTCAACGCGATTACGTCTAGGTTTTATTTAGCGAGTCTGAGACCGCCATCATTCCAATGGGGATAGATGGAGAGTTAATGTTTTATACATGTTGAATGTTGAAGCAAGTAGAGAATGCGTGTGAGACGCCACAGATATCTCTTCATTTTAGCGAGTGTGTCCGCGATTTTTTTACCCGATCGAACAAGCTTAAGAGACAACCACTAGTCACTATTGTGAGATTTTATTCGCGTGTGAATTCGCCGTCTTTTCTGATGGATCGAAAAAGAGGATTAACGTGACGGAGCGTCACGGAGGCCCGAGGCCCAGATAAACTTACACCAGATGCGAAAGTGCTCGCCTAACGCATGAAACAAGAATTCGTTTAAAGCTCCGCCTCCTTGGGATGGCCAGCCATCCGACGAAATAGTCAGGGCAGAGTACAAATAATATCGAGTAGATCCACTCAGCAAAAATCGTTTGATGTTTTTGCATCAATCGCAAAAGCCGCAGCACGGTAAAAAATAAGTTTATACTTTACCTGCAGCAGCGAGCAGTCTGTGGGAAGAGATTCAAAAAGTATTCGCTGATGCGCTTTCCTCGGTTATTATAAGATAATGCGACGCGAAAGTACACAATATCAGGGCGTTTGCAACTATCTGTCCCTCGTAGCGGGGCCATCGGTGGCCACGAACCAGATTGATCCGGATTCGCCCCGTCACCAAACGCTGTCGGCGAAATTGGACATTTGTCTCCAGTGAACCTACCGTATACTTATTTATACCGTGGTCAGGGCACGCTCTAGTGTGATTCTAAACGCTAGTATCGTGGTTTAGTTCGAGAGCGTTTGGAAAAATAATTAATCTTTATTTTATTTTTGTTAAAAATGCCTGGTTATAAGTGCCTTTATTTGAATTGTTCTACTAGAAGCGGTGGCAAAAAATCATTACTTAAATTATCCCGCGATTTTGAAGTGAACATATGGGTTAGTTGGGTTAGGACCGGGGCTCTAACTTAAAGGGGGATTTTGGGAAAAAACCCGTGCCACGGGGTCATCAGTGGGAGGGATTATACTCCCCCACCGCCTATCTCCACGGATACTCAAAATTTTTCGAAAAAATTGGGAAAAATTTAAAAAAAAAAACGTAAAAAATTGTTCGGAAAGTTAATAAAACTCTTATAAAACGAAATACGAAATAAAATTAATGAAAAAAAAGTTAGAAACGCGGTTTTTGGCGAAAAAAAGGTGAAGGAGTTGAGCTACGAGGTCGAGGATGGCAAGTAAGCAAAGAAATGCTTTGTGAAAAAATAAAACCAAAATTTTTGAAAAAAATGGGAAAAAATTGAAACGAACGTAAAAAAATGTTCGGAAAGTTAATAATAGTTTTAGAAAAAAAAATAAAAATAAATTTAAAAAAAAACGTAAAAGATTGTTGTGTTATTAAACCAAATAAAAAAATAATAATCAAAGGACAAAAAAAAAGAAAAAATTGTTATATTGTTAATAAAAATAGTATAAAACGAAATAAAAAATAATAATAAAAAAAGTAAGAGAAATACGCTTCAGCGAAAAAAGAAATGTTAAAAAAATCAAAAGAAAATTAAAGTGTCGAAACCGGGGGCAAAAGTTGAGAAAAAAAAATTCAAAAAAAAACCATTCCAAATATCTCTTTCAGAAGTTTCACTTCAGTTGTGTGCTTATAAAGGTGGAACACATAATTTTTTTAACGATTTTGACATTTGTTTTAAAATATAGATATTCAAAAATTTGTATCAAAATTGCAGATTAAAAAATAAAAATTAAGGCCCACTATGATATTTTTATTAGCAACATTGTTTTCAACATTTCTGGAATAAATAAATAGTTTCCAAGATATGCGTTTTTTTATGTGAATTATGTTTTCGTAAAAAACAAAATCATATATGAACCCTAGTTTGAACCATCAAAATTTTTTCTTTAGCTATTTTTTTATAAAAAGGGGTTCTAGCACCCGGGCGATCTTGTCTTTGACCTTGTGGCCAATTTAAACGCTCCCGCTCTGTGCTCTAGTGAATCCAAAAAGTTTTTTAAGAAATTCAAACCCTATATAAAAATGCCTCAAAATAGTATATTAAGATACTAGTTTTAAGAGACCATATTTTTTCGCACGAGCACAAAATTAGGAAACGACCCGCTTGCGGAGAGTTTCCTAACGTGCGAGTGCGCAAAATGTCTTTTAAAACGTGTATTTTATACTATTTTTCTATTTTGCAGGTTTTTTAATCAAAAACATTAATTTATTCTACTCCCGAACAGCAGTTGGGTGGCCATCTTGTCATTTTTGACGTCTTTGTTAGTAGAAATCCCATTCAAAACGGTGTCGCAATTTTTGCTAGTGGGCCTTGATATTGAACAATTTTGTTAATATCGTAGCAACCAATAAACAAAAGTAGTGTCAAAAAGGGGCTCTTTTCGACACTCCTTTGCGTGTCGAAATGAAATCATTTTAAACGCAAAATATAAAAAAGATATTATTTACATCGAGAACTTTGCTTGACAAAAAATAACCTTAAATCGTCATACATTAAAGCGTATTAGGAGTTTCTGTAAAAATGTCAGTGCAGCCATAATATCACTAGATTTCCATGACTGCCTGTTGGGAAAAAAGAACTGTGAATGGCTATTGCAAATTTTAATTTTTCCTGAACCAGTCCACCAACAAAACACGTTTTCATTTAATTGGTGCAGACCAACTATTTTAATTTTGAAGGACAATTCTATAATCATCCCCAGATTATTTAGTGCAGACCGCGTATAACCGCCACGTCAAGGTTAAAGTTGGCTGGCGAGGAATTTGCCGACGTTTCGCATCTGGTGTGGGTTTATCTGGGCCCGAGGTTTAACACAGAATGAATCATGAAAATGGAAGTGAAGGCGCCTTCCTGCCATCTTTGGCGCCGGAACCTACCCTCACTACTGAAATACACTTGGGGTAAATAAAGAAAATAGAGCAAAGCTACATAATAATTTAATGTCATTATATGAAGTTTGAGACCAGCCTTATTGAAGTCTGCTTATTAGTTTTTGAGTAAATCGATTATGGGAAGCAATGTTTGTGATTATGATTGGCCGGATCTGTTCTGTTAGCAAATTAAACCATCTCGGCCGGCTTTATAAGTTGTTGTGATTCCTGGAAGCAGTTCTGCTTCTAAATTAAATGCAAGGGTCTCTTCGCGTGTGCACACTGGCGCTGTGTGGGTCAAAGCGAAAATTTAATGGCTTTGTGGCTGGCAATATAAAGCGAATTAAAACCATAGATCTGCAAACATGTTCAATTGGTTTTTGAACATCATATAAAAGCAATCTAGTCTCGTAGGTTAGATATGAGGACAGAAAACGGTTTAATGATATTTTACTGTATTCCCTTATCATCGACCAGTATTTCAAGATATTATGAGCCAGGCAGTTGAGAGACACACAAGAGATTTGTTGTCAGTATTGATGAAACTGGTATTCATATATATATACAGAAGCTTTGCATTTGGACACCACATTGATCTTCAATTTATTATAATTTAAAATATAGTTGCAACATTGAATATTGTTAATTATATTATTTAATTTTTTAGTTATCTTACTTCCCAACATTGAAGAGACTATGATCCCTTCTGAGGTTCATCCTCTGCTCGTGTTCGTCAATATTAAATCTGGCGGATGCCAAGGGTTGGAGCTAATTTCAAGTTTTAGAAGATTACTGAATCCGTATCAAGTGTTCGATTTAGATATTGGCGGCCCATTGCCGGGCTTATACGTATTCAGGAATATATTGAACTATAAAATTTTAGTATGCGGAGGGGATGGAACAATTGGCTGGGTACTACAATGTTTAGACAATGTAGGACAAGATTCACGATGCGAATCACCAGCTTGTGCCATTGTACCCTTGGGAACCGGTAAGCCTAATTAAACTTCAACATTATTGATGGTAACACTAAAATTATAAAAACATTTCAGGTAATGACCTAGCGAGAGTTTTGAGATGGGGACCAGGATACACTGGTGGAGAAGATCCAATGAATTTGTTAAAAGACGTAATTGATGCGGAATTAATTTTGCTTGACCGTTGGACAGTCGTATTCCATCCTGAGGAGAAAACTGAAAAACAGGAAGATAATACGAAACAGGTCAATTCCACCGGTAAGAAGAGGCAAAAACTGTGCAAAATGAAAGTGACCAATGAGCAAATTAAAAAAACAGGTCAATCATACGTCTACCTAGATGTTGTTTTGCTGTAATATTTAATACTAATTTTTGATTGGTAGTGTAAACGTTTCGTTTGGACTTTTTGCTTTTAACCAAAGATTAATCAAACGGTGTGAACTATTTTCTGAAATTTTAAAAATTGCCTAAACAGTCTTGACCAAACTGATGAATATGACCCAACATTCAAGAAAGGATATCTTTTAAAAATTTTATTAAATGTTTTAATTATCGTTAATATCTGAAATTTAGACTGTTGCGTGTTTTAAACGGTCCCATTGCATCATGTCGAAATTCTAAATATTCAAGAAAAACGCCAGATTTGATATTTAGAGTATTTTCAAATTTGTAGCTTCCTTGTAGAAATCGTAGAACAGACAGGCATGTGTATCCTATACAAAACACTCCAGATCAAAAATTCGAATTAATATGATATACGATAGATGATCCTGGCACTTTTTTAAAATTTTGATCATCATAAGCTTTTACCCATAGTATCAGGTCATCTCGTCTCATAATTAAAAAAAAAATGTTTAATCACTAGCGATAGGTTGCATGCTTTTTCATTACAATTTGAAATCCAGTGCGAGTGGCATCTATACCTATCATTTCAGAAAATCAGTTTTAGTGGGAGTAGAATAATTGGCCTGTCTTCTCAAAAGTTCCTTTGGTCAACCAATAATTGGTATTTCGGTTTTTAAATTTCAGGCATTCGTTCCCGACCTATACGAGTAATAATTTTTTTTTGATACATTTGAAATTACGTCACCCAAATTTATGTCCAAGCATTTTATAAAAATATCTTCAATAACGAACATTTTACTGAAGCATCAATTACTTCATTTATGCAACGGGCATGAAATAATATCAAATTACTTTGAGAACAAGTACAAAGTATTTTTTAAATTTTATCTGCTTGCATTTTTGTAAATTGTAAAATCACAAGATTTTTGCGCTTATAACTAAAATTAGTACATTTGTATTGTCGTCATTACGGGTAATGCCCATACTTTGAACTTTAGCGCGATTATATATTTACCCTTGCGAGCGGTCTCAAGGATAAAATGTGAATAATAATTAGTAACATTTTGCTAATTTATATGAACCTAATATATTAACATATTAGTTCCTACGACTTTGGTGACCGTATCTAATTTATACAATATGAATAAATGGAAGTTTAATGTTATATATATCATCATAGAATTATGGTTTTCACTAAAGAAAGCACTGATATTTCGCGTATTTATTGAGGCCTTTAGCCCATTTATTTTATAAGAATTTTGTCTTAAACGACTGGACTAATCTGGAATTAAGCGGCGCGGGCTAGTTTACTGTATAGAATTATCCTTCGCATCTTCGCCGTCCCTCATTACACTTCGTAGTATACAACTTTTTCCCAATCGGTACAATTTTTAAAGAAGTTATCTAAAAACATGGTGATTCAGCCGACCCTGGCTAGCCGCTCGAGCTTATCGCCTTGATGCGTCATTACAATTTTGTACCGATCGGTGACAAGCAAGAATCCGTAAATCGGTTCTTTCTTTTGGTTTTAAGAAGAAAAATGCCTAGAAATCGTATTTCAAGTACAGTGTATGTGTCTCGGTATGTGTAGTGATATGTCTTGCTCGCAAAGGAGGCGAAAAAAGGGAGCAATATTCATCGGAAGAAGCGAATCAGGGGGTGAGTACACATAAGATTATATGCCAAAATTTCAAATGTACGTAAATGCCTGGTGCTCTTATATATATAAAAACAGAAACTATCTCTCGTATAAAAGCATGATGTGTATAATACTAAGCTACCTTAGTATTATGAATAAATATGACACTTGTAACCCTTAATTTTTTACCTAATAAAATTAAAATGGAAAATACTCTCAAACTTCTAAAACTAACTATATTAGAATAAAATAGAGTGCGAACGGGTTACAGTCAAAAATTACTAACAAACTGTTATTTATATACGAGGGCATGACAAAACATTGTTACATTTGTCGTCTGCGCAAAATTATACACAGAATCAAACAATATATTCGGAATTGAAATATATTATATCGAAATGAATATAAATAATAAGCAAAAGTTAACGATACGAGCTATTCGAATCGTTCTCTAGTAATCTCGTCTAATCGTAATCGTACATCCTACCAAAGCAATACTATTCAATCACAAAAAGTGGTTACATAACACAATCAAAAGGCTGACTGACTAAGGAAATATACCGGTTGGCCTGCACATTTATTAATGTTAGAATAAAACGTTTTTACCATATAAAGGAATATAAAAAATAGAAACTAATGGTTATAATGCCTTCGTATTATTAACACGTTTTCGATAATTGATCCCCTTATGGGCCACATGTGGGACTATAAACTACAATTCGATTTGATGCAAATATTGCAAAAAACAAAAAACTAAAAGTTATATTTAATCATGATCCACTTATCTACAGGATAATAAATAAAACTTAAAAATCAAATATTATCATAATAATTTCAAAGGATATTCATAGCCACAATACTAGAGAGTTTATAAGAAATCGTACTGTTATTATTACTAAAATGTAATTATCCCCAATACCAGTGTTAAAAACACTGTCTAGAGGATTAAGGACTATGTATACTGTAATTATTGTTATTACTGCATTAATAAATAATTTTCAAAAAAAAAAAAAAAAAAAATTTAAGTAAGTCGAAGAGTGCCCTTTTCTTACGAAATTAACCATTAAAAACTAGCCACAAAGGCAAGCTGACTCATAATTTCGGAGCGACTAAAACCCAAGTTGGGTATTATTATAGCTTTGCATGCCCCACCGTTCGCTTTGCTCGCAACGGGAGATCAATCAACAAGAACTAACCAAGTGCTAACCAAAACTAACCCAAGGCTAACCCAAAGTAACCCAAAATTAAGGGAAAAAGGTAAATTAATAGAAAGTTTGCTAGGACGTAGACATGGATTCGTGTCGCATCGCGCGCAGTATTTTGGATTACAACTCGGGATTTAGCCGCTCGTTATAAATTTATCGGAATGTTATCGTTCGGCTTTGTCGAAGCGATGTATACCGGAACGCATTATTTTTAAACAATTCGTGTTGATATGAGCCGACCGGTGAAGGAAAAAAATTGGAGTAAACATTGCTTGCAGGAGATGTTAATAAATAATATCAATACCTATTTACAAATTCGCATTTGCAGATGCGAATAACTTTAACTAAAATTGGCCTTCACATTTTGCAGATGTGAAGGGCCCCCAACAGCCTCCACGTCAGTAGGTGTATTATGTTGGAGTGGATAGAGGCACACTATATCCCTACATTTGCCGATGTAAAGGATATATGTATGGACAAAAATAAAACTGTATAGTGCTATGTATTTGCAGATACAAACACAAATAACCACCAAAAACAAATAACCACCATACTATTGCAACCCTCTTACATAAAATCATTGCATTGGAGGTAGCGAATTATTACACTCTTGGTTTCTGTTCAAAACAGAAATTACAGTATTTGCAGATACTGTAAATATGCTAAAAAATCGTTGCATTTGCAGATGCAGACGAAAGCATAACCAGGGTTAAGCAGCAAGCAAAAAGGTGGATAGTTCGTTGTATTAGCAGATACAATCGATCGTACCCACTGTCTGCAATTGCAGTTGCAGGTAGTGAACATATTCATGAACCTATTTTTCTGTTCAAAAACAGAAATTGCAGCATTTGCAGATGCTGTAACTAGGCTAATAGATCGTTGCATTTGCAGATGCAATCGATATAATAAGTAGCAAAACCAAGGAAAATCTTTTGCATTTGCAGATGCATTAGATGATCCTCTCACGCTAACGGAGGAAGTAACTTATCCGAATCAAGACTTACCATTATCAGAAGCACCAGATGGTCCTGAACAAAGTAAAGACCACACTTTGTTAATAGGCAAAAAAAAAAAAAACCGAGGAAATCATACCTGCGAGGCCAGAACTACATACTCAGATAGATAGTTTTTAGATGGTACAATCACGTATTAAAAGGACTAAAAGATAAAAAAAAAAAAAAAAAAAACAAACAGTATGATAGAGAAGTATCCACCAGCTGCCAACTGTAATGTCAATTAAATCTCAAAGAGAGTACTAAATCCTGCCAAGACAACTACGGTATGAATTACAGAAACAGCTATGGTCCGTGGGATTAGTGCCTTAGCCCTCCCTTTCAATAATTTAATTAGCCAACCGTCTGAACTAGAATTATACGTTCAAAATTGGCAGAAATTAAAGGTAAACAGTTCAATGATAGAGTGGGCACAGGATTATAAAATGCCTTTCAATAGGACACCACTCCGGTTAGCAAAGTAGAAGACTACATAGGCCGGCAAAAAATTTTATTTCAAAATACGCATTCTTGGGGAAAACTGATCTTAAAGATGCATATTTCCTTATCCCTATGCACAGTAGTCAAAAAAGTTGTTAAGATTCGTTTTTTGCAACGTATTATACCAATTTAATTGTGTTTCATTTGGTTTATGTACAGCTCCATATCTTTTCACAAAACTGAAACCAGTTGTAAGATATGTAAAATTAAAGGGTATAAAAACTGTACTCTACTTAGTCGATTGGCTAGTTATTGGTAATTCAAAAGAGAGCTTAAAAGTATAAATAAAATTACACAAACATTACAAGATTTAGGTTTTATATAAATTCTGAAAAAAGCGTAGTTATTCCCGCGCAACAATGCTCATTTTTCGGGGTTATACAAGAGAAAAGATACCTACTGGCAGAACAGTCTATCATCTTTTACCCTGAAAAATACCTACTCACATCTCCTTGCAGAGAGAAACAACCATTGTGGAAGAAAATTTCCCTGGCTGTAGGGAAATTAGGAAGTCTCCTGAGAAATTAAACTGATTATTTTTTTATTGCAAACTATAGAACAGTGAAAAAGAAATCGATACGTATTTTTTATTTCCACTAAGATGAATATTACAAGAGCTATACCAGTTTTTAGTTTTGTATATATAGATATACTATGCATGGTGTGACGTAACAATTCATGTGTATTATTACGTCATAAGCACATCTCACGGCGTTGTATCTGCTTCATTTTTTGGCTTATAGAAAAAAGAAAAACACGTGTTCACTTATTTTTCATGGGCTATCAAAATAAGCAATAATAATAATAATAATAATAAAAAAAAAATAAATAAATAAATAAAATAAAAAATTGATGAAACTTCCTTATTGTCAGGAGAGCCTTTCTATAACAAAGCGTACCTCATGAAGCGATAAAACTGATTATTTATTCATTGACAGATAGCGTCCTCAAACAATTCGGAAATACTTACAATAAATGTGGGGAATTTGTAGTTTTGTAAACACCAACAAATATATACCAAAACCGTAAACTTATTGAGCTCCTAAATATTCAATTGTCTTCGGAGTCATCCTACTCTACCATGAACTCATACAAATCTGCACTTTCTCCAATATTGAATATTAAACAAAAGACGAAGCGGTTATAAAAGGGATTCTCAATGGAACATTTAACATAAGACCCCCAAATCCAAAGTACTCAATTGCTTACTTGGGATTCCTACCCAGGTATACAGCGCTTAAAGAGCATGTACCTTCACGAATCATTAAATCTACAAATCTAACTTTAAAGCTAGCATCACTCTTAATACTAATAACGGCACACCGGCACACTGACAACCCGGAAGTAAAAATAGACAATATTTTTAAATATGAATACATAATTGAAATCAGATTCCCGGATAAAATAAAAGCAGGTGGCTTAAACAGGCTTCAACCTAATTTGATATTACCTTATTTTATCAATCAACCTGAACTATGTATAGCCACACTATTAGAGACTTAAATAGAACGCACAAAAGGAAAAAGGGTGCTACCAGTCAATAAAATGTGAATAGTTCGTTGTATTAGCAGATACAATCGATCGTACTCTCCACTGTCTGCAATTGCAGTTGCAGCTAGTGAACATACCTATTTTTTCTGTTCAAAAACAGAAATTACGGCATTCGCAGATACTGAAAATATGCTAATAGATCGTTGCATTTGCAGATGCATTCGATACCACAAGTAGCAAAACCAAAGAAAATGTAATACTCACTCACAAAAAGCCTTATCACCCAGACAGCAGTCAAACTATTAGCAGATGGGTCAAGTTAATACTAAGAGCCAGCAGTATAAACACGGAAATCTTTGGGGCACACAGCACGCGACACGGGGCAACTTCAGCAGCTCAAAGAATTGGAGTTACATTACAAACCATTCAGAAGACAGCTGGCTCGACAGAAAAATCAAAAGTATTCTCAAAATTCTATAACAAACTTGGCGTGGGTAATCCCACTGGATTTGCATCTTGTTTACTGAACCATAATTTCTAAAGGATCATATAAATATGGAGCTACAATTATAACTTACTTACCAACTTGTTATCATATTACATAAGAATATTGGTATAGTATTAAAAATAAGTTAAAGGTTAATATCAGTTAAGCGTTAAACATGATATATGTACCTTCATATGTGTGTTATTAAATCTAATGGTTATAAATTTGAATTTTAGTTTATAAAAAGGCCTTACAAATCTAGGACTACAGAAAATTCGCAATTTTCAGTTAATGTAGATTACATCGCAAATACTTTAAACATCTACAAAGTGTAATGAGGGACGGCGAAGATGCGAAGGATAATTAAAAGATCAATCGACTTACCTGTAAGGAAGATCGATCGGAATTATCCGAGCATCTTCGCCGTCCCTCATTACAAACCCACCCAGTCATTACCTTCTCCCTTTCACCCCAAATGCAATGTAATCAAAAATCTCACGAACCAAAATTGTAATGACGCATCAAGGCGATAAGCTCGAGCGGCTAGCCAGGGTCGGCTGAATCACCATGTTTTTAGATAACTTCTTTAAAAATTGTACCGATTGGGAAAAAGTTGTATACTACGAAGTGTAATGAGGGACGGCGAAGATGCTCGGATAATTCCGATCGATCTTCCTTACAGGTAAGTCGATTGATCTTTTAATTATACGTAATTTTCTATTTAACTGATTTAGGATCTATAATTGAATTACGTATAATTTTTCAGCTTAGAAGTCGTTAATTATTATATTTAAATGCATTTTATTAGTTCACTGTCCGGTGTATTGCTCGGAGATTGAAGAAGCCTAAGGGGTTGATCGATTCTTGAATCCTTTGGAACGTAGTAATGTAGTTGAATCCTACACTCACGTGGCTCATACAAGAAGTCGTTTCCTGTGGTTCAATTTTTAACGAAATATAAGAATGAATTTAAGCAAAATAGGCCGGTAAAAGCGAATTATAATATTTGAAATATGATGATAAAATCCGTTCCGTTACATATTCCGCCCATATGGCTCCAATATGTACAGGGTCATTTTTTATATTTTCCCACCCCCCTTAACTTTTTTGTGCCACTGTGTAGAAAAGAAATGTAAATATGAAAGTTGTAGTGGTTGAAAAGTAGTTCTCAGAAAACATATTTTTGTCTATACAGAGTGTTGCAAAAAGTGCGAAAAAACAAGAAAATATATATTTTTTAAATGGGACATCCTGTATATTTCTCCTCACGACGAAAGATCTTTGTTCTCCGATTACAAAAATATATAATTTGTCTACATTTGCTTAAGCCATTTCCGAGCTATTGAACTTTAAAAGTTGAAAACATGAATTCAAAGTAATTTCAAACCAATCGAAGTAGCCTTGCTCGCCATTAAGAAAAATATGAAATATGTCAAAATAGCCATGAATGACATTAACAAAATAGTATATTAAGATACTAGTTTTAAAAGACCATATTTTTTCGCACGAGCACGAAATTAGGAAACGACCCGCTTGCGGGGAGTTTCCTGACGTGGGAGTGCACAAAAATGTCTTTTAAAACGTATATTTTATACTATTTTTTTCTATTTTGCAGGTTTTTTAATTAAAACATTAATTTATTTTATTCTCGATCAGCACTTGAGCGGCCATCTTGTCATTTTTGACGTCTGTATTAGTAGAAATCCCATTCAAAGCGGTTTCGAAATTTTTGCTAGTGGGTCTTGACATTGAACAATTCTGTTAATATCATAGCAACTAGTCAACAAAATGCGTATCGAAAAGAACCTCTTTTCGACACTACTTATAGTGTTATTTTTCAAAATGCGTTATACAGATGAAGAGAAATGTGAAATGTTGCGTTTGTATTATCAAAATCGTAAAAATGCGTGTGCAGCTAGAAGAGAATATAGACGCATATTTCCTAATAGAGAAGTTCCAGACCGAAAAACTTTTAGTAATATAGAGCGGGGATTTACGCAACGAAAATCAGTTCACAGGAAAAAGCGAGTTGCCGTAGTTAATGAAAATGAGAAATTAGGCATTTTGTTGTTTTTTCAAGGTAACAGGAATTAACAACTATTAAAAACCTAATGATTTACTAAACTAACACCTTTTAGAAAACCCGAACAGATCCATAGAAGATGCCCGTAAGCATTTTGATAAGTCAGCAAAAAAAATTCAAAATACGCTTAAAAAGTACGGGTATTTTGTGAAAATATGTTACGAAGGAAGGAACAAGATCGTTATTTTTTTTAATAAAATATTATGGACTGACGAGTGCACTTTTACAACTGCGGGCATATTTAATAGAAGAAACACACATTTTTGGGCCGTTCAAAACCCACGAGAATTACCGGAAATAAACTTTCAAGAAAGAAAGTCCCTGCATGTGTGGTGTGGCATACTAAACGGTCAAATTATTGGCCCTATTTTTTATGAAGGTTCCCTAACCGGCGAAAGGTATTTGCAATTTTTAAATCAGGAAATAGAGTTCTCTTGGATATGATCCAATTCGCCAATATGCTCAAATAATATGGCACCAAGATGGTGCCCCACCTCACAATGTTATGCCTGTGGTTAATTTTTTAAACAATAGATACGAAACATGGATTGGTAGGCAGGGAACCGTCAACTGGCCACCGAACAGTCCAGATCTCACGCCTTTAGATGCGTTTTTGTGGGGGTATTTAAAAAACAAAGTTTATGCTCAGAGAAGTGCCAATATTGAAGATCTGAGGGCGAATTTTATACTACATAAACGACCTTAACCAGAACAATGCAATTTTTATTATCAATGCAACAAATAAATTAGAAAGCGACTTCCGAGATTGTTTCAATAGAAACGGTGGGCAAATTCAACAATTGTAATAGTTAAGTTTTTTATTATCAAACATGTTAAGATATGTTTGTATATAATAATAAAAAATGATTAAAACATTGATTTATTTTATTTAAATCAACTTTCAAAGTTAAATAGCTCGGAAGTGGCTTAAACAAATGTAGACAAATTATATATTTTTGTAATCGGAGAACAAAGATCTTTCGTCCTGAGCAGAAATATACAGGGTGTTCCATTTTTGCAACACCCTGTATAAACAAAAATATGTTTTCTGAAAACTACTTCTCGAGCACTACAACTTTCATATTTAAATTTTTTTTCTACACAGTGGCACAAAACGTTAAGGGGGGTGGGAAAATATAAAAAATGACCCTGTACAAACCAAGTGGCTATTTTTATGTGTGGAAGTAAATTTTATATTAGGAAAAAGTAAACTATTTAATTTATTAATTAATAATTTTTGAATTAGAGCATCTCAAAATGTAAGTACTGTTCAGGAAGTTTAACTTCACGTGATCAAAGACGGTGAGTGGATATTACAAGCCAGAATTTAAGTAAGGCTATTTTAGACTTATCTAAGCCCAATAATAAACCTAATATAACATTGCTCTGTAATGTTATTAATTATTTTGGGTATATATAAACATTATTATTTATGGCTATTCAGAAGGAATTTTTGGGAACTTTATGCCAACTACATAGGCCAGTAGGTAAGCAACCTGCATCCTTCCGCAATTTCGTCCACTCCGCCAGGTAAATCCCCCATGCATCGCTGTCCACTTGGCGACGACGCCATGCAAGTGGACAGCGCCTGACGGTTTGATAAATGCTGGATGTTCAAATTTATAGATAGATATAAGTATATTATATTTATCCATTATACATTCATTATGTTTAGGGAGCGATCAATTATTCTCTGCACAATAATCAATATAGTTTTATGATCTTAAACTTTGGCTAGACATTTGGGAAAAAATTTAAATTTCGAGAGTCGAAATTCATAAAATTATTGATTAACATAGGTGCAGATAATATTGATAGCTATCTTAAGAGGATGAATATGTAATGGCAAAATGTATATATGGACCTTAGATTTTCTTATGGAGATTTACATGGGAAAGTGGATAAAATTGCGCCAGGACCCAGGTTGCTTATCTACTTAAGGCTCCATCAAATTCATTACCACAAACACCAGACGCTGAAGCTTAGGGTTGTTTTCAGTTTATGTTCAACGCACGGTATAACATATTAAACTTGCTATTTTTGTATATGTATAATGCGTGCCAATATGTTAAAATGATTCGACACATTTTGCACATTTTTCTTGTTTAGCACATTTTTTACACTTGATATGCTTTGGGTTACCTAAATCTGATAATAATAGGCTCATTCATCATCCCAATTATTACGTTACGCAAAAATATCAATGGAAATGTTCAAATCTTTCTAAAATGTGTGGCGTGAAATAATAAGGTAATCCCGCTTTTCATAGTTGCTTAGAACAAAAACAGAACTCCTTTAGTGCATGCCTCTCTGCTTGAAATAGGAAATATACAATCCAATTTTACGGCAAAACAACATTTGTATAATTAGCATTTATTTAAATTAGGGTGTGTGATACTAATGACAAAATCTTAAGGCTGCTTTTCCGCTTTTACTATACCTACTACTTACACAGACAATTAAAATTTGAGTCTAAAAACAGATTGATGGGGCCCAAATTTTAATTTATTCGTGAGTACAATATGACCTAAAATTAATAAATCAGCCTTATTAAAGATTGATCTTGTATTTTTGGACTAGTAAGAATTATTTTATATAAATAATTAACACAATGTAAATGATTCTTGCCGTTGGTCAAACATGCTTACCTATATAGTTAATAGTTTCGTAAATTTCACATGTAGTTTGCTTAATTTAATTTTCGTTCCATACCGGCACTCGAATCTATTACCCTCAGAGATTCACGTTCCATTTTAAATGTTTTATATATTTTTGCTTACAGATAGATATTTATGTGTTGTATATGTATTAAATGTTAATATATCATATTTTTTATTATTTTCGGCAACCATTTCGAGTTTCTGTACATAAAAATAATTCTTAATAGTTCGATAATAACTCGCATTTGCTTAGTAACGATAGCCAGGCAGATTTATTCCAAATGCATCTTAGCTACAGTTATTACTTTGTAGGCTACATTTGTCGTTTATTAAAATTGCCTATTAAACTTTGTAGCGGTCAGAAAATGAGTATCTATACCCAATTACAAGTTAAAAATTAAATTTCATTTATTATTTAGATTTAGAGTTGAATTAATTTTCATTTGCCATTCCTGACAAAATGGCAAATAAAATAGTTAAAAATTAAATTTCATTTACTGTTTAGATTTTAATTAAATTTAATTTTATAGTTTTAACAGAATGGCGAATATACGAGTTAAAAGTTAAATTTTATTTACTATCCAAATTTAAATCAATTTCATTCGCCATTCTGTCAAGAAATAAACTGCTGGACACACGAAACAGATCACTCAAATTTTTAGTGCAAATTTGAAGCAGAGTATCTTCGAAATTAAAAGAGATATTGAAATGCGGTTTTCAACACTTTATTGAGCGTTTCACCTTCATTTAGCTGGTCTGAGCTCAATACTAAACTTTTACAAGAAATGCCGTATACAGGGTGTAATTCAAAATGCTTGCAATTTTGCGAAATTTTGTTTCTTCCGAGAATCTAGGATATTTGTTTTAAAAGTTTGTTCGTTACATTACTTTGATCTATGGACAAATATCAAAAAAAAATAATTTGAAACTTTTTTGATATCTGTCCTAGTTTTAGAGATTTAATTTTTTTATTCAAAACTATTAATTTTTTACATACTCGTCTATACATTTTCACTGAACAGTTGAATAACTTCGTTTCTACCCAAATTCGATATGGTAGACATTCCTTTTGCTTTTGCAATGTCTGCAGAATATTTGTATTATACAAGGTGTGATAGAAATTAGTTAATAGAATTTATGGCAAAATTTATTATTTTCTCTAAAATTTTATTGAGTAATTTTTTGAATGCTTCATTAGATCAAATCAAATAGGAATTTAATAATTTCCAAGCAATTTATCGAAAGGTTTATTGATTTGGCCCAGACGATTTTTTAAATTTTATGCGTGCTTCATTATTTTTCAAATTACTGCTGGTTATTTCAAACCATAAATTAAATAAGGGTGTTTAAAAGAAATTATTTTATTTAATAAAATTAATGATTTAAAAAACATACATTATATCTAAATAAAAAAAAAGTTTACAACAGCTTTTATTTTAGTAATTACGTAAAGGAAAACAAAAGTATAGAGAAATCGAGCACAATTTTATTTAAGCTAAATATGAATTTTAATGCTGAAGTTGTTAAATAATTTAGTTTGCTTAGTAACGAGTGGCCCCCCCTCGTTACATTTGAAACAGCTCGGCATCTATTGGGCATACTAGACACTAATGCATTTATATAATCCAAGGGTATATTTTCCCATTCCTCTTGAATAGCCCGAGCCAGTTCTTCTAATGTGTGTGGCGCATTTTGACGTGTTTGAACTAAGAACTTTAAATAAGACCACACGTGTTCTATGATGTTCAAATCCGGCGATTTTGCTGGCCAGTCAATTCTAGTAATATTGTGGGCCTCCAGAGTATTTATCACAATATTTGCACGGTGTGGTCCGGCATTATCATCTATAAAAATGAAATTTTCCCCAAAATTTTGGGCGAATGTTATATCGGCAAAATGCAGTGATCTCTATATCGTTGCACATTTACAGTTTCCAAAGACACATACAATTCCGTCTTACCATTCCATATCAGTCCTGCCCATATGTTAACCCCTCCTCCCCCAAACGCTTCCTGAGGTGTCATATTATTTTCTAGGTACCTGGCATTTAGCTCTCTTCACACCAAAATTCTACCATCAGAATGGTATAGGTTGAATCTGGTCTCGTCGGCGTACATGCAATTTCTCCCGTCATCTACCGGCCATTGTAAGTGAATCTTAACCCACTCTAGACGAACTACCCGATGCCGTGGTAGAAGTCTCACACATTTTGCGTGACGCCTTGCCCTAAAGGAATTGTCTTAATAGCAAATTAATACCACGGTAAAGAATTTATTCATGTACCTTAGATTATTGCCATTTAAAGTTCTTCTTATTGTTCGGTTGGGGACTATCGCTTCTGTTTGTTACCTAAAGTCGTTATTTAATTTTCGTGAACTGTGTGTTGGATTTCCGTGTACATTTCTTTCCTCCCGTAAAGATATCTTTTTCTGAGACCCTCCATTGTAGCGATAAGTGACACTCCTTGTTTCATTAAAGCGATGTTGCAGTTCAGAAGTCGCACGTTCTTACACCATAAATGTCTGCAATAGCCCGTTGAGACATTCCATTATTGGTGATATATCACTTTAGCATCACACGAATTAAAATGTCAGAGATATACTAATCGTTAGTGCACACAAGATATGAAATAAAAATTGCGGATCATGCATTTATTTTTTAAATATTTGTGTTCAATGTTGGTGTTATTTTTCGTCGCGCCGCGCCGCGCCGCCGCCCGCGCCGCGGCAAATTTTGTTGTTCGCGCAGGAATTTGCCTTTGCTAATAGCGTCTACCAATACCAATTTTGAGCCTTCACGCATGCGTACGTGCTAATTCAGATATTTTTCAGTTGTTTTTCTTGATTTTGGGCATTGCCTTGGGTTAGTTTTGTTTGGTTGCGCCCTCGAATCGAGCGAAGGACCATGCGTCAAGTGAAATATTAGTCCAGTGGTCGAAAATTTGCTGTAGGTAGACGCTTGTCTAAAAACAAACGAAGCGAAGTGAAAACGTAAGCAACCACGATTTTACGCGTTATTGCCAACATGTCAACAGTAATATACCGATGGCGGAGATGTCTTATCGAAAAGACCGTTGATTTGAAACAAAAAAATTATTTTCCAAAATTTCTATGAGACAAATTTTCGTTTACAATCTGAAAAGACCCCCAGAGCTATAGCTTGATCGGTCTTTTCTTCCAGATGGTGAAGAGACAAGCGCGCGTAGCGCGCTTGTTTGTGCGCTTATTTCCTTACTTTTGTTAATTTAGGGTTAGTCTAGGTTAGTTTTAGTTAGTTTGGGTTGGCTTTTGGTTAGTTTGGGTTGGTTTTGCTTAGTTTGAGATAGTGAAAAGACAAGCGCGCGTACGCGCGCTTGCTCGTTTGCGCCAGTGGCGGCTATTCAGCGGAAGTAGGAGAAGTGCCACTTCCTCAAGAAAATGTAATTTAAAAAAATACAATTAATTCATTCATCAGTAAAATAATATATTTTAAGATTCAATGATAAAATTTTCTTAGTTTAGAAATAATCTGTTTCCCGTTACCCCCCTAATAACTAAAAATTCAATTATTTTCAAATATTAAAATCAAAGCTTCATGAAACAAGAACAAGAATCTCGCCACCTGCACATTGCCCGTTAACTCCACTATCGAATAGAACAGAGGTGAACCCACATGAAAATGTCTATTTCTTTTCGCGTACGCGCCGATAGCAGTGACAATCTCATTATCATTTGTGTAGACCTTTGAGGAAGAGGCATCGCTCGAGAGCCGTCGAGTCATCAAAAGTATAAGCGCAACTAGTTGGTTGCCATGACAACGATGACGTCGTAATGGTCGTACATTTGTTTGGTTTGCAATGATTGGAAGAGCTGGCGTGTAGCACTTCCTTTCTCAGATCAACGCGAAAGCACGTTGTTTCGTTTATTGCGAGTTTATTAGGGGACATTCCGCCGTGAATTCTTGGAATTATTTTTTATTTACATTCCACGGTTGATCGATTATAGTATTATAAAAGAGATATTTTCTATATATTCTAGTTTTAGTGTGTTTTTCGTAGACATGTGATTTGCAACAAATCATTTTGTTGCTAATACAATATGAATATATTTTATTTTTTGATGCTTTACCTAAAAAATACTGGTAATAATTATTAAATAATTTTGGCAGTTTGGGCGTGGACCCCAAAAATTTTTCGCCTGCGGCGCTGTTCCTTCTGTCGATGTCGGTAGCTCTTCCCCACTTTTCAAAGCCGCGAGCCGCCACTGGTTTGCGCGCTTATTTCCTTACTTTGGTTAATTTAGGAGTCTGGGTTGGTTTCGGGTTTGGGTTGGCTTTGGTTAGTTTGGGTTAGTCTGGGTTGGTTTTGGTTACTCTGGGTTAGTTTGGGTTAGTATTGATTAGTCTGGGTTAGTTTTGCTTAGTTTGAGATTGTGAAGAGACAAGCGGGCGTAGCGGACTTGTTTGCTCGCTTATTTCCTTACTTTGGTTAATTTAGGGTTAGTCTGGGTTAGTTTTGGTTTGTTTGGGTTGGCTTTGGTTAGTTTGGGTTTGTCTGGGTTGGTTTTGGATTAGCCAAGTGCTGTTCTAATATTTCATTCTTCGCTCGCTCCGGGTGCTCAACCAGACACAAATAACCAAAATTAACCTTGTAGATAACGTAGAAAAGGGTAAATTTTTACTTACGCGCTTCGAGTTTTGCAATTTATTTTCGTGTAACGTGTATTAGACAGTAGAGTAGAATGGGGCAAAAGTACGCGCGGGGCAATAGTCTCAAATCAAAATTTCCAAGAGAAAAAGCAAAATCAGACAACACCGCCACAATATGTTCTGAAAAATACCAAACCGCATCGGCCAGTGTTTTCTTGGGTGCCTAGCAGGGTGTTCTTGCAGCGCTTAACCTGGGCATTTTTAAGATCTTTTATGCTTATAAAATATGATTAAAAAATATAGCTGTCAAGAATTTAATGACATCAAAAGGTGACAGGTGTTTTCCATGGAAACGCAATAAAGGCATTATTGAATTTCGATTAACGATTTTAAACTTATTTTCCCTAGGAAGTATGCAGACCGTCCTTGTATACCGCAAAAATTGTTATTTCAACAAAAACTTAATTGGTAGACATTAGGTAAAAAATGAAGAAATAGTAATTAGATATGATTAGGTGTTATGTAGAATCCTATAGTTACTTGTTTATTCCTCATCCTTTGTTTAATTTATAGTTTGAAATAACCAGCAGTAATTTGAAAAATAATGAAGCACGCATAAAATTTAAAAAATCGTCTGGGCCAAATCAATAAACCTTTCGATAAATTGCTTGGAAATTCTTAAATTCCTATTTGATTTGATCTAATGAAGCATTCAGAAAATTACTCAATAAAATTTTAGAGAAAATAATAAATTTTGCCATAAATCTATACTAACTAATTTCTATCACACTCTGTATAATACAAATATTCTGTAGAGATTACAAAAGCTAAAGGCATGTCAACTATATCGAATTTGGGCAGGAACGAAGCTATGCAACTGTTAATTGAAAGCGTATAGAAGTGTATGTAAAAAAAAATTACTAGTTTTCAAGAAAGAAAAAATAAATCTCTAAAACTCAGACAGATATCAAAAAACCTTTCAAATTATTTTTTTGATATTTGTCCATAGATCAAAGTAATGTAACGAACCAACTTTAAAAACAAATATCCCAGATTCTCGAAAAAAAACAAAATTTCGCAAAATTGCAAATATTTTGAATCACACCCTGTTTGCCTTATTTCTTGTAAAAGTTTAGTATTGAGCTCAAACGGTACCAGCTAAATGAAGGTGAAACGCTCAATAGTGTTGAAAACCGCATTTCAATATCACTTTTAATTTGGAAGATACTCTGCTTCAAAGTTGCACTAAAAATTTCAGTGATCCGTTTCGTGTGTCCAGCGGTTTAGTATATTAAATCTTTCAATTAGCAGTTATTAACTCATAGCTTTTAAGATAATTATAGACTAATGATTACTCAATACTAATTAAATCATTACATTAAACTGCTAGCTTTCCAACGAAAAAATATATTTAAACAACTTAAAATTCGTTTCTTAAGTTATAACTGAAAATTTACTGGCATAGGTTGTGTGCCTAAATTAAGACAAACTAAAATTATGTAAAATCATAATCTGTTCAACTATTTTGTCTACACTAACATTAGGTTACCTAAAAAAATCAAGCATATTTACCTGGCTTGGAATGCCATTTTTCTCGCGTCTAGGAGAATCGAAAGTCTTGCGCAAAAACTTTTAACCCAATCTCATTGCGTTTTACACTTTGTCGTTTTTATTTTGAAGTAAATACTTCTTTGGCTGCATGAGAGTGATTTTTCAATGCCACGTCACGAAACGCTTTGAAATTTTCGTCTCGCAAGAGAGATAAAGTATATGACTTTTCTCTTTGGAATTCGAAAGTCAGTGGTGCGCTCTTGCCGTCTGTCGTGGCTGTTTGAAAGGCGTTGCCAGGGGCTGGATGAGGCGGGCCAAATCCTGGCAACATCTACCGTGAAAGTATCTGTAAAACAGGGACATCTCGGCCACATGTCTGCGGTGTTCCCGACTATCCAGATTCCGGGTCAACTCCGGGTCGCCGACGAGACGCACAGCTCTCTTCTGAATGGAATCCAGCAGCTTTAGGGTGTGCTTTGGTGCGGCACCCCAGAAGTGTGAGCAATATTCTAATTCTTATTTGCGCTTTGTAGAGCAAGATCAACTGCTGCGGTGTATACAATTTTTTATTGCGAACTAGCGCACCAAGCCCTGAGAGGCTGAATTTGCGATGTTAGCAACGTGGTCATGCCAGGACATATTGCTGTTGACCGAGACACCTAGCAGTCCGATTAACGAGGATGAACGAATGGTCGATCCTGCCATAATGATGTCAGGGACCGCTGCCGCGCCGTATTGGCCCTCTTGGTAAACGTGGCTGCTTGAGTCTTTTCTGCATTGAACTGGACCAAAATTCTGTCGCCCCATGTTTGAACTGTCTCCAGGTCTGGATTAATAGCTGTCATCTGCTCCTGTCTGCGGTGATAAGTTTCAGTCGCTGGTAAGGGTTTTTCTGATCTAAATTGGGAGACAAGGGACAAGGGTACTATCATCTGCAAAATTGTAAACAGGATTATTCGATTCAGTCAGCAGGTCATTAATATAGATGAGGAACAGAGTTGGTGAAAGTATTGCGCCCTGAGGCACGCCCGCGTTAATGGTGAATGTGTCTGAGATGTATCCATCAACTGCAACGTGCAGAGATCGATTCTTAAGGGAACTGGCAAGAGGCTAGCAGTCCGAAGGACGGCAGTTTGTTGAGCAGTCCGCCATGCCAAACTCTGTCGAATGCTTTCGAAATATCCAACGCAATCGCTCGAGGCTCTCCGTAGTTCTCAATTGCCCTACTCCATATATGAGTGACATAGGCCAATATATCTCCTGTCGATCTCTCTTTGCGAAAACCGTATTGATTATCGCTGATTATTCTGTTGTTCTCGAGGTACTTTAGTAGTTGCTGATTGACTACACGTTCCATGTCTTTGGAGATTCTGCTTTGTACCGTCTCACAGAGCAGACTGGATTTCGCGGGGTCTCCAGCAAACCCGAGCCCGCTCGCGTTCTTAAACCGAAATTCGTGTTTACCGAACTTCTTGAGTTTAAATCATCTATTAGGTGTATTTTTCAGGGTTAAGCTTGGATTTGTTATCAAATCCAAGTAGTTAACTAGTGTTATTACTTAGTGTTTGCAGTCACCGGGGACGGATCCCCGGACTTTTACCGAAATGTCCGAGACGGGAGACGATCTTTCCGAGATCTCTCGAGACTCCGACATGACCGATAGAGCGAAAACCCTCAAAGAAATAGCAAAGCTTGTAGACAAGCTCCAGGAATTTCCTCGATGCGCCGAATGCCAGAACTGGCTGTCGGTGTTCTTGAACGAGAATGCCGCTCAAATCGAACTGGAAGATGCATACATTAGGGGTATGGAACATATCCCTATAAAAGTCATCCCCGTAGAATTAAAAACTGCAAAGCTGAGGCCAAATCAAAGATTGACTGCGACCAAAAAGCCAAAAGGGCACCGTCGGTAGCCCCAGCAACCGAGCAATCAACACAAGCAAAAAGTTATACGTCACCGGCGTACAAAAAGAAAAAATCAGGTGAGGTGCCTGAAGCCACACAAAAAAGTGCAGAAAAAACTAGTACTGCTGACCTTCCAATGACATTGGACACATCAATTGCGTCGTTAGTTGTCAAGCCCGCATCCGACGTGCTATACCTGAGGCAGCCAACATGGCTCCTCCCCTTGAGGTGAAAGGGACTCCTCCCACATCTTCTGCACTCCTGCCACCGGGAAATGCTCCGACGGGCACTATCCCTAAAACAAATCAATACAAAGTGCCCTTAAAGACACTAATGTTTAAAGGAAATGTCAAACAGGTCGACCTAGGCTTTGGTGGCATTAAAACAAGTAATTGCTTCGAACCGTGATGAAGATAATAATATGGATTGCTCAACTGAGCAAAACATCCCCGAATACAGCAGACAAGGCCTAAGCGTATAATTCCCAGGCCTAAAGCCCCACTAAAGACGAAGCCCACGCCGCGCCGGCCGCCACCACCGATCGTAATCAAAGGTGCCGTTAAAAATCACAGAGAATTTTTAGCGAGCCTGAAAGCTGCTAATATACGAGACTATAAAGTCAAGTATAATAGTCTGGTGTGTAGAAGCAAAAGATTGGACTAACTTAAAACGCATATTCGATACTGAGGCCATGGAGTATCACTCTTATGCGGACAAATTGACGAAAACACATGCATTCGTTCTGAGAGGCCTGAATGGCGGTATATTGCCGCGAGAAGTAAGGAATGCATTGATAGATGAGTATGACCTCAAGATAAAAGAGGTCTACTTGATGAAGAAGGCTTTAACGCCGCTGTTCCTGGTAGTAACTGAAGGCAGTATCACGCTGAAATACCTCAACAGTAATTGTAAATATCTGATGAATGTCCCAGTATAAACTGGGTTTACAGAACCAACGAAAAAGCAATCACACAGTGTAACGTACTGTCAACGCAATTGGCGATGTTGTAAGTGTGCCGGAGAACACCTAATAACAGAATGTTCATCAGACACAGTAAGATGCGCCAACTGCAATGGAGACCACCGGTCAATCGATCCAGAGTGCCCGGTATACCTATTTAAGGTATCACAACTAACGCAACCTAAACCGCAAGCCAGTCAAAGGAACTTCAAGCCAGCTCCGCCGCCAGCAAGGCCAGCATGGCAAAAGCAGCAGTCCGTAGCAGGAAGCAGGGAGTACGACAAGGCCTTCCCGTCCCTGAAGCCCCGGAAACAAGTGTGTGAAGTGGAAAGTGAGCCGGTGCGCAAAAGAAATCGACCTGTAGATATTAGCGTAAGTAACGATAAATCCAGGCAAATGCCAGACGATACTACCCTCAATTCTTTTACACGGCTGCAAGCCGTAACAGATAAAATTAATGCTCTAGTTAATGTAGATCAGTTAATACTTGCACTAACAGTATATGCAGATCGCCTAGAGGCCTGCCAAGGCAACAAAACATCAATATTTCAAACGTAGCTCGAATTTTTCGCTAATGAAATCAATAATTTCAATTTCTAATTCTCATGAAACCTAACACTTAAATAAGGGGGAGGAGTCTACTCCTTAAATACTCCCATTACTTGGAGCTTGGGCCCATCTCCACATTATTGTAAATATTGTAAATAATGTATATATTGTGTATTATGTCTGTCATTCCAGAGCAGGGTTTTTCTCTTAGTTTTCCCTGTAGAAATCTAGCTTAACTCCACTTAAAATCCAGAATAAATCACAAGCATCCCGAGGGTAACGATTCTGAAATACGACTGAAAGGTTCGCCTAGGTAGTTTGAAATGCTGGCCTGGATTTAACGTTATATAACTAGGTTGATACTAGTCCCTTGTGTGCAGGGAATATACCGTATGGCTTCGCGTAAACCCGACGGGTAGATAGGACCTAAGCTAGTTATAAGTTACCAAAAGAATGTAAATTTATAAAATAAATTGATTCATTCCTTCATGTCTTTGGAGATTATTGGAAGCAAGGCAATTGGGCGATAGTTTGAGGGCGT
>MU184284.1:132236-151825 GCA_016904865.1 Pissodes strobi | reverse complement strand
ATTTTATAATATTTCCGTTACAGACAGCTGTCAAAATTTGTCGTGATCTTGATATGCTAAATATCAAAAGTTTTCTTATGACATTGACAGATATAATATTGACGGATGTCATATTTTAAATTAATATTGACAGTTGTCAATTTTTCAAAATGACATTGAGAACTGTCATTATTTTTTCCATTAAATTTGAAGATGGGGTTTGGTTTTAATGATTGTTTTTTTATTTATATTTATATTTCAGTTATTATCAGAGATACGTAAAAAATGTACTCAGCCCGATGACACGCTATTAAATGAAATATTTAAAAAAAAAATTGATGTTGAAGGTTTTACAATACATTTTTATGTAATATTATCATTTCGTATATTTTCGTTAATATTTTGAATATTATAGCAGAACCGGGAGAAACCTCTAATACCAAAAAATATGTTTTTCAACACTGACAATAAATGTAAGAATATGTCTTTGTAAAATTGTCAGCTGTCAACTGTTTCATATGTAACACTAATGTGACAGCTGTCATTTTTTTCGAATCGGCATTGATAGCTGTCAATTTTCCCCTTAAGTATACTATTTAATTTTTCCATCAAATTTGAAGCTCATGTTTAGTTTACCTTATTAGATTTTTTTTATATATAGGATTTAGTTTAGTTTTATTTTCGTTAATATTGGGAAAAATAGGTCAGATATCGCAAAAACCTAAAAGGTACTAAAAGATGTGTTTTTCAGTACTGGCCTATCGTATAATTACACATACATTGATAGGTGTCAATTTTTTGTATGACATTGACAACTGTTATAATTTTTCTGTGACATTGGCTGTCAATATTTCAAATTTATATCGACTGCTGTCATAATTTTTTCTATAAAATTTGACGATCCGTATTTATATTTATATTTTAGTTATTATCAATATGACGCATCTTTACATTGCGCATAAAAAGTTAAGAAGTAAAATTTTTGTAGAATATGTAATAAGGAAGGATATGTTTAAATATTTAGGGCCCTGCGAGCGGTATGAAGGCCTAAATAGGAATTGGTAATGATAATATCATTAATTAAACGAAAACGGGAGCTTTTTAAGCAGGCGACAAGAGTAATTATTGTAGGTAAGTGTTGGGGAAACACCCCAACACGTGTAGAGACTATCGTTTTTCATCGTATAGTTTGGTGAGAATACCCTGTATGTATGTAGAATGAATGAGCCATAATTAAACTCAAAATAGATTTATTTCACCCCGGGTACAACCCAATTTGTGCATTTAAATCAGCATATGCTAGTTCTTCAAAACCCCTTAGTCCAACCCTAGACGGACGATCCCTTAGTTCGAACCTGTAAACCAAGTACTGTCAGTATAACAGATTACAATTCAGCAACTCTTCACTCGTAAAGGAAAACGTTTGTAATCGTTTTAAAGTCAATGTATTTTTGTCTCCGTCAGCATTGTGAACAATCAGTCTGTCAAATAAAGAAAGAAAACCGTTTCTACCCTTTTAATCTCAAATGAATTCGGCAAAGCGCCAACCCCCCACTTTTTATTTGGTCTGGCGCCAGGAGGCGACCCATGATACAAAGAGTACAAGATATGATCGATCGCTGTCTAAAACTCGTCCGACGTGCGCATGACGTCATTGGTGACTGATTTTAAATTCAAGCGTATGGCGGCATTATATTTCCTACTTTATTAAACCTTATTTTAACAATATTTATCTTGGTACCCGACCCAATAGTTTAAAGATAGTTTCATAAGGATGTTACATAATCTAAATTTTAACGCCATTACTAATTTATATATTTTAAAATATTTAATTAAAATCGGACATTTAAGGAAAGCGCATGAAAAGCGAAAGAGCTTTTTCTCACAAGAATTCTATTTTCGGTTTACCGGTTCGGGTGTTTCATATTGGATACTTTATAAATACATTTATAACCGTTTTATTAAACTGAATTATATAATATTTAAATAACGAATAAGAAATGTACAATCCTACACTACCTTTACTTTTAGCTCAATAAATACAATTTATTCGGTATTTTCAACCAAAAATATTACAGTTTCATATATTATGTAATTAATTAGTAATATGCATTATTTACCACGTAATAGGTATTTGACGAGCATATTTAACAATCATAATTTATAATTATTTACAGTTATATATTCATACAATTTGATCATGTCTATATTAATAAATATTACTGTCTATGGTAATTATTAACAATACTTGAAGACTGGTAAGTTCATAGTCAATACATGTAGTATTGGTTTCGGAGGTCACACCTTAGTTCTAAAGACAATCAATGTAAAACGAAGTAATTATCTATGAAAAGTGTAATTTTAGTGTTTAAAATCTGGCTAGTAACACTTCTCTTTTAAATTTTTCCCGAACTTCCCAACAGTTTAAACCGAGTTTCTTTCGAAACAGTCTTCTTCGAAATGCCCCGAACACACCCTAGCATTATCCACACTAAAATTGTCTATCTTACAAGCGTTTATCCATGCTTTTCTTAAAACATCCTCGGAGTGAAACTGGAAAAACCTAATGTCCTTCGCTTTTGTGCAGCTCTTCGCTTGATTATTCAGTTTGTACACAGCCACAGCACAAGGCATTATTTGACGAGCTTATTTAAGAATCACAATTTACAATTATATATTCATACAATTTGATCATGTCTATATTAATTAATATTACTGTCTATGGTAATTATTATCAATACTTGAAGACTGGTAAGTTCATAGTCAATACATGTAGTATTGGTATCGGAGGCTACACCTTAGTTCTAAAGACAATCAATGTAAAACGAAGTAATTATCTATGAAAACTGTAATTTTAGTGTTTCAAAGCTGGCTAGTAACACTTCTCTTTTAAGTTTTTCCCGAACTTCCCAACAGTTCAAACCGAAAGTCTCTTTCGGAAGAATCTTCTTCGAAATGCCTCGAACACATCCTAGCCAAAGAGCACATTAAAGCTGGATTTATAGATTGACATAACATAAGCATAGCATAAGCATAAGAAGTTAAACATTCATATTTAAGTTAGGCAATTTATAGATCGACATAACATAAAACACAACATAAGCTTGACATAAGAAGTTGACCAATATTCAACTTCTTATGCTATGTGCTTATGTTCGACCAATGAAAACGCAGAATTTTAATAATATTTACCTTTTGAGAGAATGACATATGCGATGTTCAATAAAGTTTGGCGTTTTGGCTTTATGAATGCTTGTTCTTTTTGAGAATGGTAAGGATTTATAAATTAATATACATAAGACTCTATAATATACTTCTTTAAAACATTTTAAACAAAATTATGAAATTTGTAAGGTTAGTATTTTCGATTTACGGCTCAGGCGCAACATAGCACAAGCCCATTTTATAAATCGACCATTTCTGGTAATGTGCTTATGCTATGCTATGTCTATGCTATGCTTATGTTATGTCAATCTATAAATCCAGCTTAAAATAATTGTCCAATCTCTTACAAGCTATTATCCATGCTTTTCTTAAAACATCCTCGGAGGGAAACTGGGAAAAACTAATGTATTTCGCTTTTGTGCAGCCCTTCGCTTGATTATTCAGTTTGTACACAGCCACACAACAACGCATTATTTACCACGTAATATTTGACGAGCTATTAGGAACTAAACCTTGATAATAACAAAATCCGATTAAATCAAACTTAAATATCAATTAAAAACTACTTCAAACACTCTGAAAACCGTAATTTGTAATTAGAACAGCTCTAAACAACATTAAAATAGCATAGGTTAAGTGGCCTGCCGCCAAAATAAGTCACCGATGACGTAGTCGACAATCGGCAAGGCCCCGCCCACATGCGCAATGTCATATCTCTTTTTTCTTTGTATCATGGTTCACAATATTGTGTAACAAGTGCATAAAGTGGAAGTTTATACACGAAGGAGTAATAATAACTTTTTAATAAAAATTAAGTTATTATAAAATAGTTTTGGTTTATAATAACTTACTATTATTACATTTGTTATATATATGAATGATGTATGATTTATATTTTATAATATTTCCGTTACAGACAGCTGTCAAAATTTGTCGTGATTCTGCTATGCTAAATATCAAAAGCTTTGTTTATTTTCTTATAAAGACAATGTCAAAAGTTTTCTATACGACACTGACAGATATAATATTGACAGATGTCATATTTTATATTAATATTGAAAGTTGTCAATTTTTCAAAATGACATTGAGAGCTGTCATTATTTTTTCCATTAAATTTGAAGATGGGGTTTGGTTTTAATGATTGTTTTTTTATTTATATTTATATTTCAATTATTATCAGAGATACGTAAAAAAATGTACTCAGCCCGATGACACGCTTATAACGTAATAAGGTCGTAGATATATTTAATAAATGAAATATTAAAAAAAAAATGATGTTGAAGGTTTTACATACATTTTTATGTAATATTATCATTTCGTATATTTTCGTTAATATTTCGAATATACTAAAAAATATGTTTTTCAACACTGACAATAAATATAAGAATATTTCTTTGTCAAATTGTCAGCTGTCAACTGTTCAAATTCAAATTCTTTTATTATGAATGAATAAATGATACACAACAATTTGGGTTTGGGCCCAGATATCTAACAAAATGTTGCCCGGTGTTATTTCTACACAATGCTACATTAAACAGACCATTACGAATGCCTCTAGTGCCATACTGATGAGAGATATAATTATTTTCATATTTTTTATGATCATGAATAAAGTTACATACTGTAATAACATATAAACTTTTTAGGTTGATTTGTATATAAAAGGATCGTTGGAAACAGCCTGGGTTTTCTCAGTATGATCTTGACAATATAATTTTGTACCCGTTTTAGTTGCCCCAAATGGACACCACATGCACCCCCCCAAACCACGATCGCATAATTGAACAGCGGCTCGACAAGGGCCTTGTATAACATAATTAGATGTTTTCTGTAGAGGAAGTCCCGCAAAGTATAAAATTTGTAAATTAAAGATCTAATTTTTTTGCTAACATACAAAACGTGTTCATTCCATTTAAGGTGTTTATCTATAATGACTGCAAGGTATCGTGTTTTACTACATTCGACCAGAGGTTCAGGAATGTTGTCCAGGAAGAACTGGTCAAAATCTGGGCGGTTTGCTTCAGTTAGAGAGAATGCTATATATTGTGTTTTTTTAATATTGCATCGAAGTTTGAAGGTGTCCAGATAGTTTTTGACCTTGGCAAAGCCAGACCTCAACTTTTCCCTCACGCCCCCCCAGGTACTACATGAGAAGATTATGACAGTGTCATCCGCGTATGCAATTATCCTTCCCCCCACTTCAAGGTCGCAAAGAGCGTTTACATAAATTATGAAAAGGATTGGACCGAGCACAGTGCCCTGAGGCACTCCGTGCTCAACCAACCCCCGCTCACTGATCACACTCCCGATCCTGGTACTTTGAGGACGGTCCCGTAGATAGCTGGCAAAGACATCCAAAGCGACACCCCTCACCCCATACCTCTTGAGCACACCCAACAGCATGGAGTGCGATACTGTGTCGAACGCCCTCGCCAGGTCTATAAATAGAGCTATACATTTTTGGTCATTATTTAGGCACTCGCCAACCCCGTCAACAAACTCATATATGGCACTAGAAGTGCTCGCTCCTTCGATGAATCCAAACTGATTTTTGGAAGGTACACCATTTATGTTGAAAAAATCAACAACTCTTGTTTTAAGGCATTTTTCATAAATTTTTGCCAAATTAGAGATTACACTTATAGGCCTGTAATTACTTACGTCGGCTTTATCGCCAGACTTATAGACTGGAGTAACTATTGATGTTTTAAAACAAGTAGGGACGATCCCAGTTTTGAAAATTTGATTTATAATATGCACAAGTGGTTGTGTAAGTTCTTTATGTAAAAATTTTATGGTTTTTGAAGATATTTGATCAAATCCAGGAGAACAGTTATTTTTTAAACTAGCTATAATTTTGATTACTTCACTTTCATTTGTAGGTCTGAGATACATAGATGAGGAAGATTTACTTGACTCCATTTTAAAAGGATTAGTAGGAATATCAATGCTATCTGATATGGATTTACCTATATTTACAAAATATTCATTGCAAATATCTGCTATTTCTTTTTGATTTGTTATATTTTGACCATTATGTTATATTGTTGTATGTTGTCAGTGGTAGTTTTGTTTTGTTTTCGTTTGTAGCTTCGTTCACAAGTTTATACATCTTTTTAATAGCTCCTGTACTGTCCCTTATTTTGTCTCTATAGTAATTGTTTTTGGTATCGTTTATTAGTTTTTTTAATGCATTCCTGTAATTTTTATAATCTTGAATTTTGTCAGTTGTTGAATTCTTTGTCAATCCTTTTTTTAATTTATCTCTGTGTTTTATAGATTTTATTATACCGTTTGATATCCAAGGTTTTATTTTGTTGTATGTATGTTTAATTTCTATAGTTTGCTCAGCCTTTTTGGTAATATCAGTAATAGCATCAATCAAAAAATTCGTTGCTTCCTCAGGTTGAGTGAAATTCAGAGTATTGTTCCAGTCAACAGACCCGGACGCGTAAAGACAGACCATACCAGGATACAACGCACTGCCTTGCGAAGTAGCGTCTGAACGTGGTATGGATTGTCTGCAAATAACGGCTGCCTGCGACTAGACAAAACATACCGCGATACACCCGCGTACGCCTTGTCAAGACAGGCGGATCGCTCGTTTGTATGTGCCCTGGTGGTCTAGGGGTTTGCATGATTAGCCTTCACTTCGGCGACTCGAGTTCAAACCCCGTCGGTGTTTTAAATTTTTTTTTAAGGTTATAGAAATATAACCTTAAAAAAAAAAGAACTGTTTTTTCTTGTTTTTGGGTATGTCTTGGGTTAGATTGGGTTAGCACCTGGTTAGTTTCCTTTTCTTGAGCCCCCGTAGCGAGCGGTAGCGAGCGGAGGGCCATTCGAAAAGTGAAATATGGCATGGAAAGTTCAACCAACTTCGGTCTCACGCAGAAAATCTAGACCTGGTTTTTCCAGTGGCCGTAAAAGAATTCAGGCAGGAAGACCTTTTAATAATGAATTAGAAAAAACAAGTAGCCGCAAAAGGAAAAGGAGTCTTAGTGAAAATATACTACCTAATCGCCCAAATGCTAAATCGCATGGAGACAACCATTAGATCTTTATTTTACTCATATTTTAGTTATTTGATTTAAATAATACTGTAATAATAAATACTTAAAATGTTTTTGTAAGGTTGTTTATCATTGGAGTCCGATTACTTTTAGTTTTTAGGCCGCCACGACGTTATAAAGAGGCCGATGTTTTATCGCGGTATGTTATGTCCACTCGCAACGCGCCATTATTAACAGACAATCCATACCACGTTCAGACGCTACTTCGCAAGGCAGTGCGTTGTATCCTGATATGGTCTGTCTTTACGCGACCCGGACAATATCTTTAATACTTCATAGTTAATTTTTTTATAGGAGTGAGAGTTGTTAACGCCATTTAAATTATTGTTATTGTTATTATTGCTGCCCTTTGGATTATTTGAGATTATCAGAGTAGTAGGATAATGGTCGGTAATGTCGTCCAATATTATAAATGAGTCAATATTTTGAGTATTTAATTTTAGCTTGTTTCTCAAAAAGACGTGGTCTAGACAAGAGTTGGACGCCTCTCTTGTGACTCCCAAGCACAGGGGTGCAAATCCGTTTGAATTCATCACAGCCGTATACTTCATTACCATTCGATCATCCCTCTTCAAAAGATTTACATTTATATCGCCCAAAAAAACGTCAACGTGACCAAAATTATTTTGCGATTTCAGGTAAAAATTTATCTCATCAATAAAGTGATCGGTATTTGAAGAAGGTGATCTGTAAACATATACATTGTAGTTGCAAAAGTTATTTTGAAGAACAATTTTAGTTACCGTAATGCCCGATCTCTCAAGCTTGAAATCTTCAAAAACTGGGTTTATATGATTTTTTATAAAGATAACTAAGCCGTCATATTTGTTGAAATAGGCACAGTTATAATAAAAGCTATATCCAGGTATACTAGACTGAGATGTGGGTTCGAGCTTGTGAGATTCACTCAACAGTATAATATCATAGAAATAAAGTTTATAAGTTTCTAGAAACGTTAAAAGGTTTTCAAAATTTGTTTTAATGCCGCATATGTTTAAATGAAAAATGCTAAAATGGATATCTTTAGCGCTTACTATTTGTCGGAAACTGGTCGGATCCACCATCTTACTGCTATTATGTTCTTCTTCTATTTCTTCTAAAATTTGTCTTCAAAAGCAAATGCAGATATATTATATATTTTTGAAATCAGGGTCAAAATATCTTTAATTTTATTAAATAATATTACAGGATGTTCCATTACACCCCATAAGTTGGTATTTTTTAACATATTTTAAAAAATCTTATAACTTTTGTAAGTATTCAAACGCAAATGCAGGTATTATATTATATATTTTTGAAATCAGGACAAAATTATCTTTAATTTTAATAAAAAATATTACAGAAGGTTCTATTAAAACCCCCACATTTTCAGTTTTTAACAGATTTACGATGTTTATTGAGCTTATTTAATGACGAATCCTTGCGATTTATGAAAAATCCCATAACTTTTGTATTCAGAAGCAAATGCAGGTGTAGTATATATTTTTGAAATCAGCACAAAAATATCTTTAATTTTATTAAAGAATATTACAGAAGGTTCCATTAAAACCCCCACGTCGGCAGTTTTTAACAGATTTCCGATGTTTACTTAGCTTATTTAATGACGAATCCTTGCGATTTATGAAACATCCTATAACTTTTGTATTCAGAAGCAAATGCAAGTACACTATACATTTTTGAAATCAGAACAAAAATATCTTTAATTTTATTAAAGAATATTACGCAATGTTCCATTAACACTCACAAGTTGGTATTTTTTAAGAGATTTACGATGTTTATTTGGCTTAATTAATGACGGATCCTAGCGGTTTATTAAAGGTCCTATAACATTTGTATTCAAAGCAAATGCAGTTATAGATATTATATATTTCTGAAATCGGGACCTAGGTATCTCTCATTTTAATAAATCATATTACAGGATGTTCCATTAAACCCCACAAGTTGGTATTTTTAACAGATTTATGATGCGTTATTTGGCTTATTTAGTGACGGATCCTAGCAGTTTATGAAAAATCCTATAACTGTTGTAAGTTTTCAAAAGCATATGCAGGTATATTATATATTTTTGAAATCAGGACAAATTATCTTTAATTTTAATAAAAAATATTACAGAAGGTTCTATTAAAACCCCCACATTGGCAGTTTTTAATAGATTTACGATGTTTATTGAGCTTATTTAATGACGAATCCTTGCGATTTATGAAAAGTCCTATAACTTTTGTATTCAGAAGCAAATGCAGGTGTAGTATATATTTTTGAAATCAGAACAAAAATAGCTTTAATTTTATTAAAGAATATTATAGAAGGCTCCATTAAAACCCCCACGTTGGCAGTTTTTAATAGATGTACGATGTTTATTGAGCTTATTTAATGACGAATCCTTGCGATTTATGAAAAATCCTATAGTTTTTGCATTCAGAAGCAAATGCAGGTATACTATATATTTTAGAAATAAGAACAAAAATATCTTTAATTTTATTTTAAAATATTACAGGATGTTCCATTAAGCCCCACCAGTTGGTATTTTTTAACAGATTTATATATTTAGTGACGGATCCATTAAAAACACAACTTGCTATTTTTTGACAGTTTTATGATGCATATTTAATTTATTTGATGACGAATCCTAGCGGTTTAGGAAAAATCCTATAACTTTTGTATTCAAAAGCAAATGCAAATATATTATATATATTTTCAAAATCGAGAGAAGATTTTCATTAATTTTATTAAATAAGATCACAGGATGTTTCATCAGAAATCACAAGTTGATAGTTTTTAACAGATTTACGATGCTTATTTGACTTATTTCATGACGGATCCTAACGGATTAGGAAAAATCCTATAAATTTTGTCTTCAAAGGCAAATGCAAGTATATTATATATTTTTAAAATCGGGGCCAAGATATCTTAAATTTTATTAAATAATGTTACAGGATGTTTCATTAAACCCCATAAGTTGGTCTTTTTAAAAGATTTAGGATGCGTTATTCGGCTTATTTAGTGACGGAGTTAATCATGTGATTTTTATTTTTTTACCTGAAAGTTGAAGTTAACATACAATACCCACATTCTACTTTTGAATAAGGTGATTTTATTATGAGCCAGTCAGTTTTGTCTCAAATCTATTTTTTTCAAGCTACAAAAAATGTATATAATGGAATCATCAATGTTACCGCATTTCATGGTATTTAAAATCAAATGCAATGCTGAAATCAGAACAAAAATATCTTTAATTTCATTGAAAAATATACAGGTTCAATTAAAAGAACACAAGTTAGTTTTTTTGACAGTTTTGCGATGCTTATTTGTTTTATTTTATGACGAATCCTGGCGGTTTAGGAAAAATCCTATAACTTTTGAATTAATTTTTTTTTCTATCTCCAAAAACAAAGGTGGTAGATCGATGTCAATATATGAGGTATAATCCTGTAAAGTGTTTTTATTTATATTTTATTCTAAACTTTAATGTAAGAAATGTGTATCTATGTATTATCTTCTATACTTGTCAAAATAACAAACACGGTCGCAAAACAGAGAAATCATATCAAATTTATTTATTTTTTTAAAAGGGGCACTCTGTATAATTTCCGTTACCTCAGGCGTATTTTTCCTGATTTAGAAAAAAGAACAACCGAATATTTGTTTTCAATGCAATCGGGATCTCAATTTCATTCAATAATTGTATTTTACTTACTCAAAAACAGTTGAGCCAAATATCGACAAACTATAATCTTTTTGAGTTCAGAAAAAATTCTTTTATTATACCGGCAAGTATAGAGGGTGTTTTATTAAAAAAACTCTGCCTGATTTATTTGTTTCCTATCTGATAAGACCAAAACATAATATGGAAAAAATACTAAAATTTTAGTATAAATAGTTATCCTCTAATTCCAGTTTGGTTCTCGCAGGAACAAATCTTGCAGCCTTCTGGGTTACATTCATGATTGTTTCGAGGAAAAAAAGTATGCTCAATCCTCATTCTTCGACCTGCATGGCGAAAGCATTTGATTGTGTGGAAAGCTCCAGTACTATAATTTTAGTGCCAATAGTATAAATCTTTTAAAGTCCTACCTCTCAAGTCGTCGGCAATATGTTGTCTCCTACAATAACAAAACATCCAAAATTGAATCAGTAAAGAATGGTGTGCCAAAGGCCTCTATGTTGAGACACATCTCAATCCTGATATATATATATATATATATAAACGACATTAGCGCCTGTAGAACAGAGGACTATTATGATATCATTCTATTTGCTCATGATACAACAACAATTAATAGCTCCAATGATCGGGAGCAACTTACTCATATGGTCAGAGATACGCAGTCGAGAATCCACTTCTGGCTTCTTTATGAAGCTAAAACATAATTCAAATTCAAATTCAAATTCAAAAAATATTTATTACCAACCAGTGAGATTTCATATCCAGAATTACATTTTACAATAAAAAAACAATGGCGGTAATACGGACTGCACCGCGATTTCAAAACCGATAGCACAAGACGCTCATGCGCCTGTGTGGAACAGCCCGTGATATAATAAACTAAAGTAAACTAATATACATACATATAAGTAGCTAATATTTGCAATAAAATACTAACGAGTATAATAAACGAGTATAATAAACGGGCAAGGAAGCATCCGGCCGAGCGCGGGAAGGGAGGAAGAAGCGAAAAGTGTTTTTTTTTAAATCGCTGATAATAAATATCAATTTCAATTTCAACAAGACCAGCAATGATATTTACGAGTCATTTTTTCATTTAATTAATTGCCTTCATTTCTAGGCCAAGTACTCTGCTCATTTAAAAGATACCGCCTCACACAAACCGAAAACCTTCCAGGACAAAGTTCCTTCACATCATTTGGCAATTTATTCCACATTTGAGCAGCTACATACAAAAAGGATTTTTGAAAATTAATAGTTCTATGTTGAGGAACCCTAAAAAGATGAGTATTTCTAGTGTTATGAGGGTGACCAAACATATGAAATAAATTTTTTAAATAAGGGGGCTGTCCAGTTTTCAAGATTCTATAGATAAAGTTGTACATGTGATATTTCCTACGGTTACTCATATTTAAAATAGAATTGTTATTCAAGTAAGGTGTAATATGATTCCTGTAAGGTATACAATAGGAAAAACGCATACAGCTATTCTGTAATTTTTGAATTGTCCTAGACAGGGCGGAAGATATTGAGTCAGTATAGACGATGTCACCATAATCCAATAATGAGAGTATGAGTGTATCGCAAAGGAAATATTTTATCTTTGATGGCAATGCCCTCTTCAAATGGTATAAATTTTTCAGTCTCATATAGGCTACTTTAAGTTTATTCTTAATGTGAGTTTGGAAGGAAAGACATGAGTCTAGCATAACACCTAGATTTTTTGCCTCTGCCACTATGGGAATATTTTCATTATTAACATTAACTTGGAAATTAGTAGAAATGTGCGGCAAATGACGTTTAGTGCTTCCAAAAAATATTACACAAGACTTAGATGCATTGAGTGTTAAATTATGATTTTTTGCGAATATGTTTATGTTTTGCAAATCACCGTTAAATCGGTCTCGAGATTGAGGTATATCTGACATAGAAAAGGGAATGTACATTTGAGAGTCATCTGCATATTGTTGTAATTTTGCGTACTCCAAACAGTCTTTCATGTCAGCCACATAAAGAGAAAATAACAAAGGGCCCAAAATAGAGCCTTGTGGTACGCCGGATGTCAATGCTAAATAATTAGACTTTTCGGATAATTCATTTTTTTTAATTAGAACACAATGGTACCTATCCTTAAGATACGATTCAAAGAACGCCCTTGAGCTTTCTGAAAATCCACAGTAATGCAACTTGGCCAGAAGCATACTATGGTCAATAGTGTCAAACGCCTTACTGAAATCCAAAAGGGCCATACAAGTTAACTGTTTAGATTCCTCATTATTCCTTATATCATTAACCGTATTAACAAGGCTTGTCGTTGTACTAAAAAATTTACGAAACCCAGATTGGGAACCTGGTATAATATTCAAAGAATATACGAAATCATTAATTTGATTACAAATGTGCTTTTCCAGAATTTTTGAAACCACGGGCAAAATACTTATTGGTCTAATATCCCTGTTTTCCCTAGGGTTGACAATTTTAGGTAATGGTATTATTATTGCTTTTTTCCATTCATTAGGAAACGTATTATTCAATATACAACTATTAATAATGTTTATCAATGGCTTCATACAATAAGGCAAACACAATCTAAGATCCCTAATTGATAGTCCGTCTTCACCCACAGCATTAGTGCCTATGCTATAAATGATTTTAAAAATAGTTTCCTCATCAATCAGATTAAAATTCAACTCGTTCGTTACATTTTCGTGTTTATTGCATTTGTAATAATCAATTTTTTCTTGAGAAGTACTATTAGTATTACCAATACAGTTTGAAAAATAATTATTTAATAGGTCCGCGTTATTCAAGTTGTCAGGTAAGTCGATTTTCTTATTTTGTGTTAAATTAAGTTTTTTTACACTGTTCCAGAAATCTGCACCGGTTTTTAAAGACATGTGATTAAAATATGCAATTTTCTCCCTTATTATCGCATGCTTGGTATTGTTTCGGAGCTGTCTATAATACTGCAACTTACCCGGGGTTTTTTGTTTAACATAATTGGAACGCGCCTTGTCTCTCAGTTTCATTAAAAATTTTATATTACTTGTAATCCAAGGAGTGAAGGGTTTGTCCTTAATGATTTTGTTTTTAAATGGTGCATGCTTGTCAATTAAGTAGAGAATATTGTTGTTAAAAATTTTAAGCTTTTCGTTTATATCACTCGTGTAATAAATAATATTCCATTGCAAATTGCGGGCGTCATTTTCAAAAGCGTTCATGTTAACGTTGTGATAATCCCTAGCTCTAACACTTCTATTATACTCTTTGCCCTTGGGTAAATTTAGTGCGGCGTATACCAAGTTATGATCCGTGATTGTTTCTGATATAAAAATAGATCTGGCCTCTCTGCATTCCAGATTATTGCTAATAATAATAAAATCAATAAGCGTCGAAGTGTTCGTTGAAATATTTATTCTAGTTGGCTCTTTAATTAGCTGAGTGAGGTTATATGTTTCTAATAGGGATTCAAATTTTTCTTTCCAAACAGAAGGTTTCAAGAGATCTATATTCAAGTCACCCAAAAATATCACACAATCATAATAGGGCACTGAGAGGCTGAAAAGATCTTCCAAGAAATCAAGAAAACTTTGAAGGTTCGTAGAAGGTGGTCTATATAAATTCGTGACTAATATATTTTTTTTATTTAAACAAAATTTAAAACTTATATATTCAGTTACATTAGATATATTATTATTATTAAAGGTTACCAAACTGTATTTTATATATTTTTTAACATAAAGACCTACACCCCCTCCCCGACCATCTCTATCTTTCCTAACGAAATTATAACCTGGAATATCGAACGCAAAAACGCCATTCTCCGGAGATAACCACGTTTCTGATAAACCTAAAATATCGAAATTGTAGTCAGTTACATAATTTACAAACTCATCAAATCCAGTGTTTATGGAACGAATATTTAAATGCCCAGTAATGAATTTTTTTTCCTTATTTATTTCATTTAACATACTAGAGTATGACTGATTTTGCTGGTCTTGTACTCTCCCACCATCATCCCCCATCAGTCCATCCAACAGACAACCCACGCTCGTCCGAACCACCGCCCCGCCATGTCCCTAAATAAATAACAATGCCAAGTATGTAATCTAACCCTAAAATTTTACCTAAATTAAGAAAAATATATTTTATATTTTCTTTAAGAAATCTCATACCTAAGAATCTAAACATACAAACTAAATTATAGATTTGGCACATATTACCAGTATGCCACATCGGCCACTAATTAATTTTTTACAATATTAATAGTGCATGAGTATATTAAATACTTCTAAATACGATACCTGAAC
Organism: Pissodes strobi; assembly: GCA_016904865.1. Taxonomy (NCBI): domain Eukaryota; kingdom Metazoa; phylum Arthropoda; class Insecta; order Coleoptera; family Curculionidae; genus Pissodes; species Pissodes strobi. Next base: position 136,637 of record MU184284.1, on the reverse strand, counting down.
TGATCGGTACTAATTATATCAATTACCATGCCCAAAAAAAATATTGTTGACAACACTACTTGTTCAGCAGATACATAAGCCCAAAAAGAAACAAAAAATCAACAATTTCTCTCAATACATTAGAATAAAGAAGATTCTGAATAATGAAACTGAATTAAATACAATCGAATTAAAATTAAATGTATAAGTATATCCAAGCAGATATGTTTTCACAGAATTATGTCCTCGGTAAGGAAAATAAATATAACTTATATTTAACATACCCTTTGACAACACAATTACGTTGACAGACACCTAAGCACTGCCTTCTTGTTGGCCAATCGCATCAACTAACCTTTCTTCTGAATCGATAAGCACTTTAACACCATTAACCATCACATAGACCCTTCCCACGGCAGTCCAACACGAATTCTTGAAGTGATTTCTAGCGGCTTGGAAAAGTTTCGTATTAACCGGATTTAAAAATTCGGTAACTAGAAATTTGGTTCCTTTCAATTTCCTTTTACTATAAAATATCCTGTCGCGAAGCCACCGCTGGCAAAACGAGACGACGACTGGCCTGGGTTTTGCAGCATCAAGTTTTTTCGCGCCCAAGCGATAAGAAAAATTAATATTGGCTTTAACCACATCAACACCTATTTTTGTTGTTATAAACTCAATAACATTAGTATATATGTCGACATTTTGGTCCTCCTTCATGCCGTGTATCAATACGCAGTTTTGATTGGCTGAAATAATAGGCTTGTCAACGTCAGACTTTAACTGTGTAATTTCAGATTTTAAGTCCTGTATACTGCTGAAAATGGATTTTTCGAAGTTAATAAATCTTTTATTTAATGAGGCCATTGTCTCCGGGTCATCCGGTGCTTCTGTCGAGGTGGATCTTCCTCTAGCGCGGAGATCCCTTTTGAAGCTTTTCAGATCGTCATCAAATTTAGCCGCCATTGCTTCAATTCTATCGCTGAGCTTCTGAACATCTGCAGCCTGTTTGTTGGGAACTTCATCGGCCTTTGCTTTCCCCATTGTGAAAAGGTTATTAAAAAACACTCAAATAAACTTTTAAAAGCACTTTGGCACACCGATTACTGTTAAACTCACAAAAATTCCAAAAAATTGTGCGACCGATATGAATACGCTCTAATCACTTAGCAGCGCCATCTACATATCACTGCATATAATCACTGAACTTTGCACTTAGACCTAATAATACTAATACTGATCCGATCCTGTAAAGTTTTTGGGAGTAGTCTTGGACTCGAAATTAACTTGAGAAGGTTATGTCGACGGCCCATCAAGAAAACTTAATAGGGGCATATGATGCGTAATTTGAGGGCTTTTGTTTCTCGGGGAGTGCTCTTGAATACGTTCAATGCTTTCTTTCACTATCACATGGCATATGCCGTGCTATGTTGGGGGCACTCATCTCATGCGATTAAGGTGTTTGCTGCCCAGAGGCGTTGAATGAGGGTGATGGCTGCTTTTGGGTACTCTAATTCTTGTAGATATGCTTTTACATCATTTGGCATAGTTACCTTCCTCTGTATCTACATCCTAAACTGTCTGCTGCACGTCAAAAAGAACATTACTTCATAACTGTGACATGCATGCTTACCATACACGGGAGGGAAACAATCTTACCATACAATGTAAGTAGTAGAACCGCCAGGGCCAGAGATGGACTAAATCACTTTGGAATAAAATTTTATAACGCTCTTCCACTAATGATAAAACAATAAAATTGGACTTGAAACTTTTTGAACGCAAACGGATGTATTTATCAGGACTGTATTTTCTATTTTGTAATTGTTATATTGTATTGTCTATTTTCGTTCTTGACTTCGTCTTATAATGCCTTACTAGGCCCTATTTAGTGTAACTATCGTTGTGATTTTATCTACTACTTAAGTATAACTTATGACTTCTGAATATACGGATGTGTATGCTTATCACCAATAAAAATTTGAATTTGAATTTTAATAAACCATGTAGGTACATACTTCGTACAGCAGTCAATAATATTAAAACCTAAAACCATTCTTTAGAACAAAAAAATATCCGTTCATCTGCAAAATTATTTGCAATACTAAGTATTTTGAGAAGAACCAGCATCAACTACAGCAGCTCCACTAATACTTGCTAATGAAATAATGTTATGTAATTTTTACGTTGTCTATAAGTGCCACCATGTTGGGCATTTAATCTAAAATTTTCAGCCTTTCTTCATTTTCTGAAACAATGAATTTTCTTCTCTATATAAGCAACTCACTTTCCTCCTCATTTTTACAAGATGAACTGGAGGAAATCTCATTTGAAGATGCCAGGAATCTCGTCTCCATATTGATGAATTTTGTTTTCTATTTTTTCCTCTATTTATTTTGCTTTCACCATTTCCTGTTTTTCAATCTTATAATATTCGATTTCAAATTCTTTTAAATATACCACATGGTTACTTTAGTTTTTATTTATGACAAATCACAGATTAACAGAAGCAAAGAAATTTTCGATAAGGTACTTTTATCAGCCATAATTAAATCCGTACGTTTGATTTGGATATCTATTTGTTTGCAATATTAAATATAACGCTCCGTGATTATCGCATTCTATTGCCTCAAATAACATTTATTAGCTTATTTATGCATATGCCAATTTAATAATAGCCATTGGATGATATCTTGAGTCCAGAACCTTTTTGTAAAGAAACTAAAGAACCTCAATGTTGCCAGGAGCCTCAATAACATATCCTATAAAAATGTCCTTTACCCCCATCAGCTAGCGTATAAGCATTTATCCATGAATCACCCTGTATGATAAGCGAGGTAGGTCCACGCTTGTGATTTATCTATTTCGTCATTATTTAATAAATACACACGCATCCCTATCGTGGCAAATTCATGTTTCTTGTCTTCAGACCACTTGTTCGAAACCAAACCTCATTAAATCATCTAAACAAACAAACTGCCGATGAGCAGAAGTTATAGTCGAGAAACAAGACATAAAACATGAAAACAAAAACATAAACCATTCAAAGCAGGCATAAGCAAAATAAACAGAAAATGGTTTATTTAATCCGCATGCTACTATCCACTTGAAATTTATAATAAACATTCCTGTTATTTTAATGTAGAAATTAAACATTTGCAAAATGATATGGTTCTTTATGCGTGTTCGTTTAGTATAGGATTACTTGCGGATTGCGTCACGGGTTCTTCCGCTAAAAACAATATTAAGTCAATTTCATTTAAGTACTAAAATGCGAAAAAATGTGGCAGGGATTGAATGACTAAAATCATTTTTAAGCGGGTTAAAATACCGATTTCTAATTTGTAATCGCCTTTGAGCTACTTAGTTTAAAAATTTAAAAATTAGTTTTATGTACGGTTTTATGGATTTTCCCAATAAAATAAATATTACAAATTATAAATTATTTATATGAATTTTAGCAGATATCGATCCAGCTTTCCAGCTTAAGTAAAAGCCACATCAACTGACAGATTTTTAATTTTATATACATTTCGAAAGGCCTTTTTTCATCATAATTTAAAAGTTAGTATGTCGTCTCCTTCTATTAAAATTAAATTGAAGCAGTTTTCACGCATAATTTAGATTACCCTTAACCATTTTTGTTTACTTTATACAATTTGTGCCATGTGATTATTTGTTGTTTTGGAATGCTTTATTAATCTTTAATCATAATTATTTCATTGATTTCAACTATTTTTCTTTTGCTTTCATTTAAGCTTTAATCATAATTAAATTTCATTTTAATAATAAAAATAAAAGAAAACTAGTTGAAATCAATGAAATAATTATGGTTAAAGATTAATAAAGCATTCCAGAATAACAAATAATCACATGGCACAAATTTTATAAAGTAAGAGATATCTAAAATATCCTTAGAAATCAGAAAAATATCTATGATTAAAGATTAATAAAGGCTACTAAAATAACATATAAAACACATGGCACAAATTGTTTAGAGTAAACAAAAATCGTTAAAAATATCTGAAATATTCATAAAAAATTAAAAGAAAAGAAATAAAGTGGAATTAAGTGAACTAATTATAATAAATATTATAGATTAATAGGTAAAGCATAGCAAAACAACATATAAAACATAAATGCAGAAATTGTATAAAGTAAGCAAAAATGGTCAAGTGATATATAAAATATGCGTAAAAATCGCTTCAATTTAATTTTATTAAAGGAAAAAAAAGGAAACTAGTAGAAATCATTGAAATAACTATGATTAAAGATTAATAAAGTATACTAATAACATATAAATCACAATGCATAAATTGTCTAAAGCAAAGAATAATGATTAAGGAATATCTAAATTATTCATAAAAATCGCTTAAGATTAATTTTAATTATAGAAAACAAAAGAAAAATAGTCTAAATCAG
>MU184284.1:103648-132226 GCA_016904865.1 Pissodes strobi | reverse complement strand
CTCATAAAAATGGTTCTAGATGAATTTTCATAATAGAACACAAAAAACAGTCGAAATCAGTGGAGTAATTATAATTAAAGAATAATAAAGCATACCAGAATAACAAATAATCACAAGACGCAAATTGTATAAAGTAAACAAAAATGGTTAAGGTATATCGAAAATATTCGTAAAAATCGCTTCAATTTAATTTTAATAAAATAAAGAAAAAAGAGAAATTGTTAAAATTAGTGAAATATATATGATTAAAGATTAATAAAGCATATATAAAACACATGGCACAAATTGTATAAATTTAAAAAAAATCGAAATATCTGAACCATGCCTGAAAACCGTTTCAATTGAATTTTAATTAAAAAAAAGAAATATAGCCAATACTGGAAGAACATATAAAGCACATGTTTCAAATTGTATAAAGTAAATAAAATTCGTTAAGAAATATTTGAAATTCGTAAAAATCGCTTCAATTTAATTTTATTAAAAGAAAAAAAAAGGGAAAACTAGTCTAAATCATTGAAATAACTATGGTTAAAGATTAGCATTTTAAGATTCTTTTGCACAAGTAGAACACTATGTAAAAATCGACCTCTCCTATTGGTCGATCCATCTCGTATTACAATATGTCTTCATGATGCAATCAATTTGCCGCAAGAGCTCTCATGGTCGAGAGGCTGAGACGGTTGTGTCTCACCTGGGTTCAAACCCCGTTCCTTTTTTTATTTTTTTTAAGATTATGTTTCTAAACAGTTTTTTTCTTGATTTTGGGTATGTCTTGGGTTAGTTTGGGCACAGTATAAGCAAGGAACAGTAACGTCAGTGAGCTCAAATCCCTTGAAGTATTGAGATCAAAGAGCACCGGCAGGCACCTGCTTGCCTGGCTTTGCCGTCGTTGGATCACGTCCTATACGAGGGGACGTGCAATTCGTTAAATTTTATTGTCGCATGGAGTCAGTTTCTACTATGTCATTTACAATTTAATCATTTTATAATTTCATTCGACACTCTAATTTTAATATATTTAGAATATAGATGCTTCACGACAGGTTCTTAAGAATGTGTGAAAGTTAAAATGATAATGAAACAATAAACAATGCATTTAATATCAAGTTTTGTGTAGTGTAGCTTATACTACAAAAATATTAATTTCTTCGAAATTTTAGTACAAACCCAAACTAACATAACTCTAAGGTATTTAGTAACATAAAACATAATATACGCAAAGTTTGTTTAATAACTTTTTTCGACGACTGCCCTGAAAATAGACAACAACTGCTCTTGAGAACTGGACATTTCAGACATCGTGTGAAAAGTATACTTTGCACACGGCGTATGCAAAGTATACTTTTCACACGCTTATTCGGTTATTTAGATTAAAGGGCTTCGTCTTCGATTTAGAGCTTCGTCCTCAGAGATCCCAATCCCAGATCTCTAAAAAGGGGGCCCAATTTTAGGGCTTCACCCCCCCAGGTGCCCCTTTTTACAAAACTGTAGAAAATGGGACTCTCATACCAGGGGGCCCCCTTTTAAGGCTTGGGGCGCAATTTTAGGGATTCGCCCCCGGGGCTCCTTTCCAAAAATCTGTAAAAATGAGACTCCCGTGCCATAGGCCCCATTCTAGGGTTTCGCCCCCCTGGGGCCTCATTTTAGGGCTTCGCCCCCGGAGCCCCTTTTTAAAAATATTTAGAAAATAGAGACCCCACACCGGTGGCCCCATTTTAGGACTGTGCCCCTAGTTACAGTTTAGCGAGAATCTCTTATTCACGTAGTTTCTTTCGCTAGGAATAAAATTTTCTGATAAATCAATAATTAAAAAGTTTCCCATATAGGTAACATGTAATTTTCTACCACACTCCCAGTGGAGCACTCAGATCCTGTATGTAGCAGTCGTAGAAAAAGTATAGGGTGCTACACGTGCTGAAAAGACTTTATGACACTCGTCTACGACCGGTTCTTTATAGGCCGGAATCAATCCTGTTGGTTTTGACGGTCACGCCACGCAGTGTCTTAAACTCAGATACCTAAACCACCAATTTTCAAGCCCATAATAGTTTTATAACCTGAGCTACAATCCCTTCTACAAAAATAAACGACCCCTTTATTCTCACTACTCCCTTAACACCCGTAAGTGAAATTTAGAGAAATGATGATGGTGTTTTTCCCTTTGTAATTGCACTGTTTTGGTTTATTTAGATATAAAATATTTTCGTTTTTATTGGTTCCACCCCTATGCTATGAATGGGAACTATAAGTTTAATCTTACATTTTATGATTAATACAAAACCAAAAGGTTTGAAAGGAGAACATGATTGATTAATGAATGTATGGAGTGTATAATTTTATGAATAATATTTTCATGCCTAATTTTTATCTCATCCCTTTTTAAAAAAACAAGTAAAAATTTTAATTCTAGATAATATTTACTTATACCTGAAAGGATCTTTTGGGAATCTAAAAAATGATTTTTCACCATCACTTTTACTGAAACAGTTATCCACTGCACAAAATCCAACCATCGTTATCGAAAACGCAACAACAGTCCCTAAATAATGTCTCCCTCGCCCTCGTATAATACATTTGTGCTAAAACTCCCCAAAGGTTCTGCGAGTCTATGAGAAAACTGGATTGAACCGCTTTTACCTCAGGCGGCAAAATCGAGATTTTTATGCATTTGACGCTACCGTTCATTAATTCTACCGTGGTTTGGGTTAGCACCTGATTAGTTTCTTTTTCTTGAGCCCCCGTAGCGAGCGGAGGGCCATGCGGATCGACCAATAGGAGAGGCTGATTTTTACATAGTGCTCTACTTGTGTAAAGGATCTTAAAATGCCAATGCTTCAGCCTTTATTTGCATCTATTAATAAGTCACGTTAGTCACGCACAAACTGCACAGAATCCAAGTTCTGGCAACGTTGCTTATGTAAACATGCGAACTCTTTTATGTGAACAAGCATACGAACTCTGCCTCTTTGAAAAATTAATTTAGATATGATCCCAAGCAATTTCCTATATAGGTCGTCCTTATAATAGTGATAATATACACCCGATATCGGCCCTAACAGCGTGGCGTAAAGTTACACAGAAACTGACTGACACAGATTAATTCAATGAGATATTAGCATGGCTCTGCCTTTGTCCCAGTTTCAGTTTGCAAAGTATCCTGACGGAGTGACAAGACATTATTAATGAATATTCCGGACGGATCATCCATCATCCTTTAGTTTCCATCATCCATTATATTATCTCTTTCGATTTTGTCACTGCTGGCTGCAGTCGTTTTGGTGGTCGTGTTTTAGTTTACAGTTTAATACGTCACTCTATAGGTGGTAGACAATGTTTGGTTTTTGGTATAGTTTGGGTTGTGTTCTCTTTCTGTCTTAATCGTACCGGAAAAACTGGCGAACCGCCTACACACGATGACTCAAGGAAGTGAAATAAGTCGCGAACCCCCCAGATAATATTTTGTAATAAAATTTTAAGAGTTGACATGGTTCATTATTGCGAATCTTGTGGTGAAAACGCCGTTGTTGCAAATTTCCCATTTTTCAGAAATGTAAGGAAGTTGATTATTTACCGTATACAGGGCGAAATAACTTTTTGTTTTTTTCTCTAAAAAAAATTAAAGGTGGGGATTTATGTAAACTATTTGTGACCTATATTTTCGCATATACAGAGTATTACAGAAACGAGTGAGAGGACAAAGCTACATACTTCAAAATATAATCATCTATAGGAAACCAAATTACTAAACATAAAAACTCAATGGCTCGCCCGCACTTCTTATTGAGTTTTGTATGGAAGTCATCTTTAAAATAAATTATGTAGCTAATGCATATACAGGGTTTTCCAAACTCGATTGAATATTACACGTTTCTGGGTATCTAAAAAAATCATATTTTTACGATCGCGGTGCTGTCAGATTTGCCCATACATGATATCAACTTTCATATTTTAAATAGAACACCTGTGACATTTCGTTTTGGTCACTAACTGTAACCTGTTGTTAGTGAATTTCTAGTACGCCCCTGGTACTATTCGGGTCTCCGCTTTTAGTTCGACATTTAAATCCGATATTTAATTCGAGCTAATATCTCTTTGGCGCATTCGTCATAATCTCTGTCGTTCCATGCTTCGTAGGTTGCGCGATGTAAAAGTCCTGCGCGTTGCTTTCATTTTGCAGGCGCGCGACGACACCTTCGTTTCTCGGTCAGGTACGGCACTTTTCAGAAGCTTTCCTGTTGAGTTGTCGATTTATTTAAATCTGGTTTACTCCCAGACATCCTAGTAGTATTTTATCGACAAACAACGTATAAATTCCCGTATCGGTCATTTCGATTTGTTTTCATTAGTTTTAGTGCTGTAGATGCGGGAATAACTCGCCAAGCGAGGATTTCGGGATCTGCTTTGTCTAGTGTTGGAAGCCATTGTGGTGATGGGCGTCTTGTGTGACGTCTTTCTGCCCTCTTGTTGGGAGGTAAGTTTTCTTTATCAATTGCAGATGTTTTGCGCTTCTCAAGGTGTTTATTAATTGCATTTGTGTATTATTTTGCTTTTTATTTATATCGGACTCGATTAAGTAGCTTAATTGATCGGCGTGACGTCATATTAATTAGGGATTAATTAAGGCTTATATATTCGGATGGCATAGTTTTTTATTTATTTGCTGGGTTTCGCGATTGATCCAATTAATCGTTTTCATTTATATAGGACTCGATTTATTAGATTAATTGATCGGCGTGACGTCGTATTAATTAGAGATTAATTACGGCTTATAGGCTTTTATATTCGGATGGCATAACTTTTTATTTATTTGCTGGTTTTCGCGATTGATCCAATTAATCGTTATCATTCATATCCGACTGGATTTATTAGCTTAATTGGTCGGCGTGACGTCATATTAATTAGAGATTAATTATGGATTTTAGGCTTTTATAGTTGAATGGAATAGTCATTATTATTTATTCACTGGGTCTTGCGAACTTGCGATTGGCCTAATTAATCGTTTTCCATTTTATTTCCGACGAAATGTAATGTAGATTTTCGTTAATTAAGTAGTGTAATTTATTTGACCTTTCTGAAGCGGTTTAGCAGCGGGTGTAAAATTTAACCATTGATTATTACATTACCTTATCAAAGGCATCTATTGTCTACAGCAATAAGTTGCAAGTAATGCCAAAACCGCTAATTTCATGGAATTTATTCTGTTACCGAAGTTAGAATTGATGCAATGGGGAATTGTTGTTTTTATCTTTAATTTTAATAATTGATCGTGCAATGAACTTCTAGTGATTCGTGTGGGTAATTGCTTTCAACTATTAATTAGACACTAAACCTGAAAATTTGGTTGTTAATTGTTAGGCAATATAGTTTTGTTTATTATTAGTTTTCGTTGCTCAGGGAGGCCACCAGATACCAGATTGCGTTATCGAATGCCGATTACGTCATATTTTCGTTCTTTGTTATTATCTTATTGAACTTTTTTCTTGAATTATTAAAATAAAGGAAGAGACGCGCTTTCTATTTGATATTAATATGGGAAGGTCGTTCGGACCATTTATTTGTCAAATTTGTTTAGTACGATTTTTCATTAAAGTATATTTTAATGTTTTTGGTTCATTATGTGGCCCATACTTGAACTTTTTTCTTGAATTATTAAAATAAAGGAAGAGACATGCTTTCTATTTGATATTAATATTGGAAGGTCGTTCAGACCATTTATTTGTCAAATTTGTTTAGTACGATTTTTCATTAAAGTATATTTTAGTGCTATTTGTTCATTATGTGGACCATACTGTACTCTTTTATCAATATGGTATGAATATTATCTAGTACCAGATTTACTACAATACATAAAGTTTGTTTTATTGCTTTTATACAGAATGATAACATCTTTTATTAATGTAGCACAAATTTATTGTACTGGGCTTTGTACAGTTCATGAAATTTTTTTCCGCTTTCTCTTCCGTATGATAACATCCTTTATTAGTGTAGTAGAAATATTATAATGTACTAGACTTAGTTCAATACATAAAATCCATTTTACAGCATTATCTTCCGTAAGATAACATCTTTTAACAAGGTAGTATAAATATTGTATTGTACTGGACTTAGTTTAATTCATAAAAGTGATATTACAGCTTTCTCTTCTATAGGATAACATATTTTATCCATGTAGTACAAACGTTATATTGTACTGGACTTAGTACAAGTCATAAGAGCTTTCTCTTCCGTATGGTAACACCTTTTATCGATGTAGTACAAATATTCTATTGTACTAAAATTTGTACATTTCGTAACAATCAATTTTATGACTTTTCCTTCATCAAGATAACGTTGTTGTTCGTTCATCGATATGGTGCAAATGTTACACTGTACCAGACTTTGTACAATCTAAAATTATATTTATTAATCTTCTTTTTGTGTATTATCGCTGTCATTTACTGTATTTAACGATTATGTACAATTATTTTACTGTGCCGAATTCGGTCCAAATTCTTGGACTTTTTTTCCTCTTTCTAAATGCTGTAATATTATTATTAACGGATGATGTCGGCTTCCCTTGGGAGAACTTAACCTTTTTAGTTTTCTGAATAATTAATATTAAGTTATAGTAGTGGTACTTCGATTGCTCTAATATATTATACGGGTGTTATTTTCTGTTCTCATATAAACTCGGATTCATTTTGAATTTGACTGAAAATAGGGTTTTTTCTTTTTAATATGGAATTTTAAAAATTTTATTCTTTCGTAAGGATTGTATATAAAAGCAATCGATGCACCGGTTTGTGTAGCTCATTACTAGGGAATGTTTCCATTCCTAGGGTCCACCCACCCGGCTGGGATTCTGTAGTCCTTCCACCCGGTTCGAACCCTGGAACTTTGTAGTCCACCCACCCGGCGTAGACAGATAGTTTCCAGCTAGACTTGCCGGAAGTTTGTAGTTCGACCACGCGGCGAACAACTTGTAGTTCGTTCACCCGGCTTGGATCGCGTCGTTCCCTCGACTGTCTTTTATGGAATAGGGATCCAGAACAAACCGTCCGTGTGAGGCTTACTGCTGGACGTGGTGCAGTTAGTTGTTAGCAGGATCTGCCAACAAACCAGCTAAGTGATAATTACCTTCCTATTTGTTGTTACCGTAAATTTAGTTCCGGAATATCTTTTTTGTAAACTTTTTTGTAAACTACGTGATCACGATTCCGCGCGGGAGTCCAAACTCAAATTTCTCTTTCTCTGTAGGTTGTGGCCTTTCTGTTTATGGGGGTATTTCTTAAATCATATCTGATTTGAGTTTCGGGATATCTTTGACTAGATAATTGGTAACTATTCATATTTTTAACGCCTATAAATTGGGGTTTTAAACCGCCTCCAATTGTCCGTTGGCTGCACCTTCGCATAATTATTTTATGTACCTTTTTCATTTAATTTTCATTTTCATTTATTAAGTACAAACTATAAAAATTTACAAATTATAATATTGTTAAATATATACTACTATAAAATAGAAAGATACCTTTTTGTACTATATTTACGTTTCTTGTTGAACAATAGATAATTAGAATCGTTTCTGTGGCGTGTTTTATTTGGCTCAACAGCTGGAGTGTTCAATTTACTTAACTTAACTTTGCTAGTGAATAGGTAGTGGCATTCTTTTAGCGCTCCTTAACGGCAAGGTTTACCTTGGAGAGTGGAGGTCTTGCAGCAGGTTCCACGAATAACGCGGGGATCTCCAGTTTGGTCCGTAACGAACTCGGTGGCGCCCAATGAACCTTTCTCCGGATTATTGAGCAGCGGGCAAATTGCGCGCTCACTTTACAGCTTGCTACAAGTCCTTGCACTCCGACCTACCGGGTAATTGTTGTAAGCAGTTGATATCTGGTTTAATCGGTAAGTGAACCTTAACTAATCTCGGTGGAACTCGTCATAGCTCCACGAGCATTTAACATCTTTCTCTTAAATAAAAAAATATAACACAGAAAGCGCGTCGCACACCCCATATATTTTTTAATTTTTTGATTCATCACAGAACATACTTATGTTCTTCTATAAATATACGTAAACTTCTAAACATAATTAACGTATAATATCCTATCAGTCAAGTTATTAGTTTAGGAGTTAAAGATAAATGAAAATGGATAATTTGTATAGATACAGAGAGAAAACGGTTTAAAATAGAAGAAAATGATTTGCACGTTCCTATATTAACTATTAAAGGGCTATGGATGGTATCTATCACCTTTTGCAAAAACTATATGCGTCAATATGCTAACATTACAATTTTATCTCGAAATCTGCCAGAAAATCCACCAGAAACTGCCTCTAATCACCAAAAAGTGTCTATATTTTCCGATCCTGACTAACTTTTCTAGATTGAAACCGTTTTCAATGAGTTCAAGCAATTAAATGTATAAATCTATATATTGAAGGCCGTATTCCGTCAATTTTCCCATAATACATCAAAAGCAAAGTTATCTATTCAACTCTCGACTCATGACGCGTGACGGCTCAGTCTCATTCACTACCCAGGAAAAAAAAAGTATGCTGAATGAGCCAACAGAAGTTTTCACTTTAAAAATATTAACTGACATTTTCTTCATGGCTTTGCGATGATCATTTGTTTCAACTGATGAGAAATTCTGGCAGATCAGCTTCAGCACATCCAAAAATAAAAGCGGTAGAGGCGCTTCGGATATGCAGGAACTATTTAGAAAGATCATAGCCAAATTAGCTTGCACATTTAATTGATGGATAGTTAAAAAGCACAAATCCAAAATTAAAGTCAAGCTATGCCTCCAACACACTCTGCTCCTGACAAAGCAATCGAGAGATATGAGATCGGAGGATCCGGCAGGCCTATGATTTATTTTATTTATTTATTTATTTATTTATTTATTTATTTATTTATTTATTTATTTATCTACGGAATCCATTTACATAAGTATTAGGTACATAGCTATAAACACATTTGTATATACATAAAAGAAACAAACTAAGCACTAAATAGTTACATACAAGCACAGTTTACGGTATAAACTGTGATACAAGATCACACAAAAGGAAAATACATATCACAGAGTGGACATAATAGAAATATAGATACAAATTAAGGACTGTCAGACTAGAGATTTTATTTAATAATATTTTTCAACTGTCTTTTAAAATATGTTATTTTAGAGTCGAAAAAGTTTATCTGTCCCGACAGGTCATTAGCACTGCGAACCAGCCGTGTAATTGGCTCATTAATACCATAATTGGTATGGTGGAATGGAACTGAGAAGATTTCTGATTGTCTATTAATTCTAGAAGGCACTCTAAGCTTAAAAAGAGACAATAACTCAGGACAATCTATAGCAGCATTAATTACCTTGTGCAGAAAACATATGTCGAGCAATGTTCTTCTTGATTCCAACGTGGGTAAATCCAAGCTATCCCTCACCCACTGATAGTTGTAGTCCTGTCTTCTGTATCCACACCCAAAGGCAGCCACTCTCAAAAATGTATTCTGAACCCCTTCAATCTGCTCAATGTAACAGTTATATGAAGGGGACCACACAACTGAGCCATACTCCAAAATCGGTCTAACAAGAGAGCAATAAAGTAGTCTAAATGTAGACAAAGACAAGTCGGCAGTGGAGCGTTGTACAAAACCCAGAACCTTCATTGCCCTTCCCGTCACCTGACCGATGTGGCTCCTGAATGACAACTTGGAATCAACAAATACTCCCAAATCAGAAACTTCCGTTTTGACACCGATTGGTACGTTGTTTATTTTATAAAGAAAAGTGATAGGGTTTCTTTGTTTAGAAAAGGTAATCTTATGGCACTTACTAATATTAAGGGACATTTTGTTTAGGTCACACCAATCAAAAAACAAATTAAGGTCCTCTTGCAAGAGTAAAGCATCATGCAGGGATGCGATAGGTCTAAACAGCTTCACGTCATCAGCAAACACTAGCACACGACAGTTTTTCAGTTTCCAAACTAAATCAATTAAAAAAAGGCAAAACAAAACCGGGCCCTAGTGGGAGCCCTGACGGTACTAATATTTCAACGGAGCATGTGCCCCCAAGATTAACCATCTGCGTTCTACCTCTGATGAACCCTGAGATCCACTGACTGAAGAAGCGGTCCCACAATACCCAAGGCCTCAGGCGTAAGAGTACTCCAAGGTTAACCCGATCAAAAGCTTTGGAGAAATCTGTATAGATCGAGTCAACCTGAAGCCCCCCCTCCAAGCAGCTGTAGAGATAGTTAATATACAGCACCAAATTGGCATCAGTAGATCTACCCTTTATAAATCCAAATTGTTCAGGATTAAACACAGATTTCAAACTCCAGGCAATCCTCCGACTGACCAGACAGTCAAGTAACTTTGGCAACTCAGATTGGTTACATACAGCCCGATAATTGGAAATTTCTTCTACTGCCAGATTTAAAAATGGGTTTTAGAAAGCTTTTTTCCAGAGAGAGGGGAAGCAACCTGTGCCCAAGGACTTATTAAATATTAACCGTATAGGTTTGGTGAGAACGCAAACACATTTCTTTAGGAAAAATGCCGGAATAGCATCTGGTCCGGAACACAGCTTATTCTTAGAAGAAGTAATAGCCTCATATACATCCTCTGTTGACAGAGTCACAGTGCTTAAACAAATTGAGCTATCAAACTCAAAAGAAGGTAACTCATTGATCTGCTCATCTGAGTAGACTGATGAAAAGTATTATCCAAACATATTCGCAGTGTCTGAGATATTCATGCTAATCCTATCATTGTAGATCATTCTAGAGGGAAGACCAAAACCAGTTCTTTTATTCCGAATATATGACCAGAAGTACCTTGGATTGTCAGAGACATTTGCTTCTACCTTATCAATGTATCGTCGATTACAAGCATCCCTCAAGCGATCACATTGCCCCCTCAGAAATACAAATTGATCATAATCCCCCTGTTGACCACTCATTTTAAACCGTTTATGAATTTGTTTCTTTCTTATGATCAGACTACGAAGTTCGGAAGAGAACCGAGACGGAAAAGAGGAAGTTCTATATTTCTTTAGAGGAATAAACTTTTCTATGAAGGAGTAGACCACATCATAGAAGATTGCAACTATACCATCAATTGATCTTTCTCTCAGAAACAACAAATCCCAATTTATCCCAGCCAGACAATTATTAATCGCAAGATAATCACCCTTCCTAAAATCATAAAACTATTCCTTATATTTCATATCATCAGAGTTCTCAATACATAAAAGGTCAAAAGTAATTGCTGTGTGGTGTAAGCTATTCTCAAAAATCTTATCAATTGCGGGCCTAACACTAATTGATTCTGAACTACTCAATACTAGATCCAGTGCAACCCCATTGCTATTTTACACCCCATTTTTCCGAAAGAAATTATAGAAGCTAAAGCAATTTGCTAGAGAGAGTACCGAGTCATTGTTATTGTTATTATCCAGACAACCAGCAACCACCAAACCAAGATCATCATTGCCCCATCTAACATGCGGCAAATTGTAATCACCTGCCAAGACAAACAAACTATCCGAACATTTACTATATACATATTCGACAATGGCTTATATAGGCTTGAAGAGGAGATGGAGATGGTATATAAATGCAACCAACAACAAAGTTTTGATTCTTCATTGTAAAAGTCAAATAGATCTGATAAATATCTGCATCAACAGATGGAGTAAGAATTCTCTGTGTATATAAACTCTTTTTAGCCGCAATCAAAACCCCCCTCCACGAGCCTTCACAGTATTTGTGCCCGTTTTACGATCACATCTGTATAAATCATAATTTGATGCTCCAACCTCAGCATCTGAATATTCAGATGTTAACCAAGTCTCGGCAATCATGACAATGTCATAGCAGCAGCAACTAAGTGCCTGTTGAAAAAAATTTATCTTAGTTCTCATACCTCCCGTATTGACATAGTATACGCAGATACCCGACCCAGAAGGGCTATCCCGTACTAAGCTATGGTTTGATTTATTTGATCTTGATGAAATTTTTTAAGCTTGCGCTTATTATTCAACCAAAATCTCCTCAAAACAACCCCTCTAGGCCAGTTATCGGGCTTCAAATAGTCATCTTTGCAATCCCCATTGATGCTTATTTTAAAAGAAATAGTCTCACCTCTAATCGGCAAAGAGTCAACCTTAACGTCTCTAATTTGAGGGCACTGTTTCTTGATGTGCTCTTCAATAAAACTAGGCATTACCCCCATTCTAACGCGTCCGAGATAAAAATATTCCTTATCTGTTGAACCTGCAAAATTATCATCACCTCGAAAGTCAGCTTTTCCCAAAACTAGGGTTCGATTTGTACGCTTTCGATTTTGTACCAGAGTAAATCCCTGCTACAGATGATTCTGGTTCCCGGTCCCAGCTGATTCCTTGTCTATATTTACATTATTCACCCTGTCATTGTCTGAATGACGTTTCTCCACCATTGCTCCTTTGACACACGAAGAAGAAGAGGAAGACTCGGCAACATCCACCTGTTTCTCCTTACTCCGAACGGCTGGAATATTTCTGCTGTCCGTGATTTGTTGGCGGTGCGGGAAAAGCGGAGGTGGTGGTGGCGGCGCTGCCACGTCCTCACGAACTTCCTGAGTGACCAGATTTCCATTTCTATTTTGCAACAAAAATCTTACTAGTTCCTTATTGCTGTCGATCACATTCTTGGTCAAATTTTCCACTTTGTTTTGAAGGCGTTCTTCTATTCCTTCCAATGCTTCATTTAGAAGACGTTTAGTAGTGTCAATTAAAGTACTCGGTGACTGTGTGGACACTACAGAATCATCAGTCCCTCCAGAATTCTCCAAATTGCCTTCAGAAGTGAATTTAGAGAAATTATCTATGCAATCCCTGCACCATATTATGACGGTTCCAGTTTTTAGCAATTGCGCATCTAATCTTCTGCGAAGAAATCTTACTACAATCTCTACAAAAGATTTTCTTGCAATTATCACATGCACATCCAAATAAAAGTGTTTTACTCTCCTTAAGATAACAAGTTTGGGTACAAAACCCACACTGCATCTCTTCCATAGCTCCTATAAATGTAACTTATATTTCACTGAAAGAGCCAAAATAATATCGATACCAGAACCCAGCATTAATGTGAATAGTTGTACTGCTGACAGATAGAATGTACTATACCAGCAAAATGTACTGTACCAGCAAAACAAACGGAAAACGCCTTCTGTTGATTTGGCAACGTTGGAATCAACTTGGCGCTTAGCAGCTCCCGCTCGACTTAGTTGACCGTTGACGTTGAGACGTTGACATTCAGAAATAAACAAAACAAAAGGTCAAAGTTCAGTGCGGAAATACGACGGCGGCTAAAGCCAATATTACCTCAACCAATGACGGGAAAGGCCCACAAACAGCCTCAGTAGAAAACTGCACACTGATATTGGTACACTACAAACTTTATCAAAATTGTGAGAGCACACATACAACACGTTACGCTTGACACTTGACTTAATATTATTATTACCATGTCAGAGTTAATCTTATTGCAACACACTAAGAATGAACTAAATAGACTTTTTAATACGATGCATTGTTAAACAAAACTGTCGTTTATATTTATTAGGCATTTACCAAAATGCGCTGCATAATTATCTTCAACGTAAAATACGTATGGAAATTTCTGTATTTGTCTCAAAATTTCACCGTTTTTTTTATGGCAATGACGCACACACTAAAGTGAGATCCTATGGCACTCAACGAGCGATGTGTGTGCGAAGATGTTGCTTGGCACGGTTCTTAAACAGATGTAATTTGGGGGAACGCACCCGTTCTGTCCTGACTGTCTGACAGACGTTGCTGGGGGCCGGATGAGGCGGGCCAGAACCTGGCAACATCTGCCGTGAAAATATCTGTCAAACAGGAATATCTCGGCCACATGTCTACGGTGTTCCAGACTATCCAGATCCCGGGTCACCGTCGAGACGCACAGCTCTCGCCTGAATGGAATCCAGCAGCTTTAGGGTGTGCTTCGGTGCGGTACCCAATATTCTAAGCACGGTCTTATTTGCGCTTTTTAAAGCAAGAGCAGCTTCTGCGAGGCGGATTTGCGATGTTCCGGGTGGACATATTGCTGTTGACCAAGACACCCAGTAGTCCGATTGACGAGGATGAAGGAATGTTCGATCTTGCCATAATGATGTCAGTGCCCGCCGTATTGGCTTTCTTGGTAAACGTGGCCGCTTGAGTTTTTGGTGCATTGAGCTGGACCAAATTTGTGTGGCCCCAAGTTTGAACCCTTTTCAGATCTTGATTAATTATTGCTGTAATCGGCTCCTGTCTGCGGTGATTTTGAGATTTTTTCCGATTTAGATTGGGAGACAATGGTACTCAAAACCTGCACCTGCAAAACTGTAAACAGCATTATTGGTTTCGATCAGCAGGTCAATAATATGGATGAGGAACAGAGTTGGGAAAGTATTATGTCCTGAGGCACGTGTATGAGATGTGTCCATCAACTGCAACGTGCAGAGAACGGTTCTGAGGAAAACTTGCAAGCCAGCTGTAGAGAGACATTGGCAGTCCGAAGGACTGCTGTTTGTTGGGCAATCCGTCATGCCAAACTTTGTCGATTGCTTTCACATAGGAACTGGTCGTTGCAGTTACCCTGTGCTCTTTCATGGTGCGTAGCTCAGTTAGGTAGTTGGGAGAGATGGGTAAAAACACTCGATCAAAGCAAGATTGTTATCTATTAGCCTCAGGTTAAGTATAAAGTGGTGAGTATCACCAGAATGTCCAGCAATGCATATCTCGTAAACCCCGGGGTTATTCTCCGAATGTATTAATAGCGGGGGGGGATAAGGGAGCTTGCCAGAAGGGCGCAGCCGACTGACGGATCGCCAGCGCCAAAGCAGACGTCGATCTAGGTAGAGCTCTCTACTCCAGACTTTATTATTTGGTGTATTCCAGCCTGGAGGAGCACATGGGCACATCCCGTGGCAACTCGGAATGGCGGAAACGTCACTTGTCGCAATCAAACTTCTCTCACCGGTTTGACGTTCCTGCCAGCTAATACAATGCAGCCCCGCTTGCCACAAATTGTCATTGATCAGCTCCAGACTTTGTATTTCGGTGTTCTGCAGCCTGGACGAGAACGATGGGATTTGAAGAGCCTCATCCCTTGGGAACTCGGAATGACGGGGGCGTCACTTGCCGTAATCAAACTGCTCTCACCAGTTTGACGTTCCTGCCGGCCGATAGTTTAATTGATTATTATTCCTTTTGAATTTAAGAGAATTTTTTTTGTACCTAAAAACATAGGTTTTTCAAAGATACAGCGTTATACAGAATTAATTATGGTAATGCGATTAGGGGTTTATATCACGGCTGGTTTCAAATTCTAATCACAAATGTACAGTACAAAAAGACCGCTTATGTTAGTTTAGTTCTATACTTGGTACATAAATATATAGCCACTAATTTAAAATATTTCTTCGGGATATTTTCATCACATTTTAACCAAAGCATGTTTTGTGTGTTTCGGCTATAGTCATTATGGAAAAATCAGATGCGGAAGTAAATATTTTACTAAAATATAACTGCCAGCTAGTATAAGCAACATTTCTGCATAAACACGAGACCTCTGCTGACCTACGTTCGTAGGAATTTTCTCTCTGAAATTAAACAAGGAACCATTTGTGGAATTCAATTTTGAGACAATAATGGAAAACAACCCTTTTAGCAACAAAAAATTGTAAATAAATGAAGGCATGCAAAATAATAAGTACCGGTACACAGAATGGGCATGTGCCAATTGTCGGCGCGCCAGCTGCGGACATGGAGTCATACGGTGACGTTCTATCCGCAAAAGCACCCTTTGATACGAATAATGAGAATTAGATTAGAATAGACAGGGCCGCATTTCGGTTCTGAATTGAATTTATCAAATGTTGGCTGGTGTTGCAAGTCTCAATACTTGTTCCTGCTCTCAACCAAATGCTAAATTTTGAAAAATTTTGTTCAGGCTATTTCTGATTTTAATACTTATTACGCCCTTAATCCACACATGATTTTGACAAAAATTATTCGGCGTTACCATTTTCTATTCAAATAAATTTTATCACTAATCATAATTTCGATTCCCACCGTTGACGGAAACAATTGCTTGGACAATAATTGAAGTCCACATGGTGATTCCGCTTTAACAAATGTAATTTTATATTGTCAATTTGCTTGATTATTAAATGTCGCGCACTTTCTGCCGCTGCTACTGTGTAAGTCATTCAGTATCGGCTACTGTTTCTCTTTGTAGAACAAAAACTATACGAATCCACCCCTGCACGTTGTATTTCTCTATAATCCCCAATAAAGGGGTGAGACCGTCACACAGGTTAAGGGATAATACGACCCCGGAGAAAATGCGACAAAGACAGACTATAAAACTGTATAAAAGGGTTAAAGATAGTTAACTGTAGAAAACACGCATCGGACTGTACGTGTAATTTATTTCCCGATGAAGCCATTAATAATATAATGGACTTACACAAAATGGTCAATAAAATGAAGTGGAGTGACCATTTCAGATTTATGGGTGAGTCAGGGTTGTATAAGCACAAGTGTCTCACCCGGTCAATATTACTATTTGCCTAAATTACAAGAAACGTGTTGCTGTTTCGATTTTCGTGTGGAAGCCGAATTTGAAATCCCAAATTTTGTCAAATAGCAGCAGCAGAAAGTATGGGAATTTTCTTTATTAATGAGTTTTAGTAAAAATCGATATAGACAATAGGATCTTAAAAGAAACCTCATCGTCTCATTCGTCTTTTGTAGTTTTGCGGGAAATTTAATTTTTTTCAAAAATATGACTCAAAACGCACTTATCTTAGAAAATATCGCGAAATTTTATTCAGAAAACTTGTTTAGAATCATATTCTATAGTTAGGAACATATTTTGAAAAAGATCTAAGATAATAAAAAATAAAAAGTTGTTTAAAAAAAAAAGCAGAGTTAATTTGGAAAAATACTTGTCTAAGAAAGAAACTCTTTAGTAAAGCAAATGGAAATATTTTATATGACATTTCGTAAACATTGGCATGCTATATGCTATTCTTCTTTGGAAAAAAGTAAAATCTTTAAATTTGCCATGAATTCAGCTGCTTCATAAGAGATCGCTGAAATACCTCCAGCACATTACGATCCCGAAACTATTTATTATTGATAAATGACCATCTATACACAAAAAGTTTATTGAAATTCTTCATTAAAATCAACAACTAATTTGATTATTAACAATTAGTTGGAATCATACATTGCCGCTATTTTCGTAGTAATGTATTTGCGACTTAAATAGAAGCCCAAATAAATAAAACTGAAAAACCCCAGCAACTTCCCATTTGATTAATTTATTTTCGTCTACATTACATTATTTTGCCTTCATAACTAAATTCCTGCAAATAAGACGTAAAGAAAGGCTACATAACTTTATTACTAATTAAAAAATATAATACTATCGACCATCCTCTTGATAACAAGGCCGGATAACTATGAAAAGCAGTAGCCAATATGGCCGCCCGATCTGGGACCGAAACTAAATGCTGTAAAGGGTATATTTCGAGTTTTTAATATAAAATATGACATGACAGGAATAGTGAGGTAAAATTAAGAAATGTCTTGAAAAGGTGTACGGTAGTATGGGTGTTTTTAACCATAATAATATTGTCACGGCTAGCAACCATCCGAATGTTTTTGTGCTACCCTATAGAACTAGCCTTGTCACGTCTACGTATGAGTCATCGCCGACCGTGAAGATTCAGGAACTGTGGAATTCTCTCGATACCCTAGTCGAGAATAATATAGCGTGGTCTCGCTTCTTCCGGAGCATTCGTGAGAGATTTTAGATTATATATAAATAGCAGGCAGAAAGCGTGTTGAGTTAGTTAATCATTGAGTGTTGAATTGTAAAGAGTTATTAGTTGTAAAGTTATAAGAGTAGTAGTTCGTTTAATTATATAGAGTGATAAAGAATAGAGTATTACTTTAAAATAGTAAAAGTTCTAATTTTACCAGAACCCACGGAAAAAACTTAACACTTTTTGGTGTCAGAAGTGGGATTGTGAAGGGACCGGACTTTGAAGTATTCTGCGAGGAGAGAAGAGCGTACAAGTACGTCAACAAGACCGTTTTGATTGTTGGATTCTGTGAACACTATATAACATTATATGGTCAATACAAGGCAACAAACGGCAGAAATGGAGCAAATAAATAAATTGTTGGCCGATTTCATGGAAAATCTAAATGCTGAGAGGCGAGCGGATCGGGAAGAGGATGAACGTAAAAGGCAAGCAGAACAGGACAGGCTTCAGAAAATTTTACAAGACCAAGGAGATAAAAAGCAAATAGAACAGGACCGGCTTCAGAAAGTTTTACAAGACAAAGAAGACAAAAGGCAAGTAGAACAGAATCAGCTTCAGAAATGGATGCGGGATGTAATTGTAGGCGAGCAAGGAAAATTGTAGAAAATATGGGACGGAAAAATGAGAAATTTGAAAAGGAAGTAAACAATATACAAAAAGAAGTTGGAAATATACAAAAAGAAGTAGGAGACGTACGGAAAGAAATGAAGAATCTACAAGCAGAAGTTACCAGACTAAAAAATCAAGGATCCACCGAGAGAGTATTCGCCACAGGACAGAATATCAAACCTCCAACCTATGACGGTCAAACATCCTAGACAATGTACAGAAGACAATTTGAAGTCACTGCTGTTGCCAACGGTTGGAATAACGAAGAAATAGCTACACAGCGCTTCGTGGATCTGCCCTGGAACTATTACAGACCATTCCCATCAGCCAACAGGGGAAATATGATATACTTGTAGCTGCCATGGAGAGACGATTTGGAGACCAACACAGACAACAACTCTATCGGGCGCAAGTAAAATCTCGACATCAGAAGCCTGGTGAAAACCTGCAAGAGTTCGAAAAGAATTTCAAGAGGAACTTGCTGCTCAATATTTCGTTGATGGTATGAGAGATCTAGAAACTCAGAAGATGCTACGTCTAGCCAAATTTGATAACAGCAGTGAAGCTTTGGGTAGAGCTCTAGAAATTGAGGCGGCCTTGTAACATCTCTAAGCCAAAAATCAGGGCCGTATCCATCCAGGAAGAAAAGCCGGCAAACAGCTGTGAATTAACTGAGATGAGTGAAATTTTGAAGAAATTAACGGAAGTTCTTTAGGCCACGGGGAGATTCCGGAAGCCAATAGAAGATAGGTCACGTAACCGAAATACCTCAAATCAGTGCTATAGATGTGGCAGGACTGAGCATTTCAAAAGAGACTGCCGAGAACAAACTACGGACTAGATATCCATCTAGAGACGCCAGGGCCTCAAGGTCAAATCAGGAAAACTTCAATTAGTCAACATTGCGGGGCGGGTGATGGCTAAAGAAGATAAAGATTAGGGAAAGCCGCCTACAGTCTAACTATTAGAGGAAAGATCAACGGAAGAGCCATGACAATTACTGTTGACACTGGTGCGGGGTATCTTTGATAAGGTCGAACAGAGTAAATAGAGTAGAAGTTCTACCCATACCAAAGAATGTAGTTTTACTTACAGTTATCGGTGAGACAGCTGAAGTACTTGGGGAAATGGATATTGAACTTCAACTTGGAAGAATTAAATTGCACCACACAGTGTTAGTAGCCGACATAGACGACGACTTTATTTTGGGGATGGACCTCATCGGTCAGCATGGATTCTCTCTTGACAATAAACTTAACCCTCTGAAGTTAGGCACCGAAGAGTTCATCCTTACCAAAACAGACGATGGCACACCGATCAAAGTAGTGGCAGCATGTACTGTCAGAATAAACGGAAATACCAAGCAGATAATTTTTGGGAGTTCGGAGAAAGATTTTGGAGGCTGCATCCGAATTATCCAACATCACGATTTGCCTGGCAAACACCTGGTAGGCAAAGGACTTGTCAAAACCGACCGATAAGGTTAGCAAATCTATCATACAATTCCATCAAAATCAATAAAGGAGATGTAATAGCCACTTGTGAGCCGGTGCCGTGAGTAACAAGTTGCGAAACGCGGTCAAAAGTAGCATCCTCAATATCACCTAAGGAAGTCCTAGAACATTTCCAGAAGTCGTGCCATCATCTGTCTTCCGATGAACTGAAGAAACTGAATTTATCAAACAGCAGGGAACAGGAAAGGGAAAATTGCAATACTGGAGGAACGAGCATCATAAAACATAATATCGACACTGGAAGTGCTCACCTCATACGGCAGCATCCTCGGAGGATACCAGGGACGAAGCAGCAAGAGGTTGCCACATTAGAGAATAAAATGCTTGACGATGAAATTATTCAAGAGCCATCAATCCCATGGTCGTCTCCTGTTGCCTTAGTCACCAAAAAGGATGGGACTACTAGATTTTGCGTGGACTATAGAAAACTCAATGACGTCACCAAGAAGGAGCGCTATCCACTTCCCAGAATTGATGACACGTTGACGACACTAGCAGGTTCTTATTGGTTTTCAACACTCGGCTTAAAGAGCAGTTACTGGCAAGTATGCATTGACGAACAAGATAAGGAAAAGACTGCCATTTCTACCGGAAGTGGTTTATATCAGTTTAAAGTTATGCCCTTAGGACTATGCAATGTCCCCGCTACTGTTGAGCGTCTTATGGAAGTACTACGAGGCCACACTTGGAAGACATGCCTGGTCTATCTTGGTGATATAATGGTAATGGGAAAAACTTTTGAAGAGCACCTACAAAACATGCATGAACTTTTTTATTAGAATCAAGAATGCTCAGCTCTTACCAAAATCAAAAAAATGTTTCTTTTCCAACAAAAAGTTGAATTTGTCGAGCATTTCGTGTCATCAGAGGGAATCCAAACCGATCAGCGAAAGATTACAGCAATCAAAGACTGGCCTCGTCCTCGCGACAAACACGAACTGCGAAGATAGAAGATTTGTCGAAGGATTTGCAAATATAGTTGCACCTCTACATAAGCTCACTGAAGAACGAGCAAATTATAACTGGAATCATAACTGTGATTCTGCGTTCAAGAAATTAAAAGCGGCTCTATTTTCTAGGCCAATATTGGAATATCCGGAACAAAAGGGTAAATTTGTATTGGACACAGCCGCAAGCAACACCGGCATCGGAGCAGTTTTATCGCAAGTACAAGCAGGAGAAGAACGAGTCATCGAATACTACAGTCAAACACTATCGAAAACTGAACGTAACTACTGTGTAACCCGAAAAGAGCTTTTGGCAATAGTACGGTCTGTTGAGCATTTCCATCAATATCTGTATGAACAAGAATTTCTAATAAGGACTGATCATGCAGCACTTAAATGGCTAGCAAAGCAGCGTCTGACTCAAAATGAGCGGCTGCAAATACCGTCAGACCCACAATGGGCGGCTGACCTCAAACACGACAACACGCAAGAAAAGCGCGGCGTTTTATTTATGCCAGAAAAACCCTCAAAAGAAATGTCAAGTTTTCAAATCGAAATGGAAATACCCCAGGCGAGTAGGACGAATAGCCCACAATCTCGTACTGAAATATCAGTCAGTCCCAAGGATTCTGGGGGGACAAAAATTTGACTAGAAAAATAAAACAAACAACGCTAAAAGTTGCATCCTATAATGTAAGAACACTTCTGTCTGAAGAAAAACTTATAGAAATTGAAATGGAATTGGAAAACATAAAGTGGGACATAGTGGGAATAAGCGAGATCAGAAGACATGGCGTGTGTCACAAAATCAGAAAGTGGAGTAGGTTTTTTCATCCACAAGAGACATTCAAAAAACATTAAATTAATACAAGCAATAGCCATAAGAGTAATTTATATGATATTACGTTTAAACAATAGATACAGTATGAAAGTCATTCAGGTATATGCACCGACCCTAAACCATAGCGACGAAGAAATAGAAATATTCTATGAAGACATATCCAAACCCATGAAAGAAAATAAAACACATTTTACAGTCATATGTGGAGATTTCAATGCCAAGGTTGGACTAAAAGCCGACCCAACGGAGATAATACTTGGAAAATATGGAAGCTCTGGCAGAAACGATCAAGGTGAAACTATGATAAGCTACCTACTAGAAAACAACCTGAAGATGGACTTGGGAAAAGCCCCGACGGCAGGCCCCGAAATGAGATCGATTACTTCATTACAGATAAGAAAGGTATTTTCGAAGATGTTACAGTTTTGAATCGTTTCTCAACAGGCAGCGACCATCGAATGATAAGGGCCACCCTTAAAATAAATCTGACAAAAGAAAGAAGCAACATGTTTAAAAAGAAAACTATAACAAAGTGGAAAGAACCAGAAGAAATAGAGAAATACAGAGACCAGATTGAGAGAGCTTGAAATGAAATAACAGGAGCAGATAGCATAAACAACATAAACACGAAAATAATAATATCATTAGAAAGTGCTCAAGGACGATACTGTCCTAAAACTGCCAAATAAGAAAAAATCAGTAAGAGACCTTAAAAGTGCACCAAATACAGACGGGCTAGTCTCTGCCCGTCTGTATTTGGTACATATTAATAAATAAATACAAAAATCAATGAGGAGAGACTTAAGAAAATACAAATACGACAATGTGGTAAAAACCATTGAAGAAAATAAAAGCATGAAAATCCTAAGAAACAAACTAGCCACTGGAAGAAAAGAAATATTTAAACTCCAAGACAATGATGGAAATGTAACATCAAATAGAGATACAATAATACAAATAGTGGAAGATTTTTACAAAGAGCTATATACGAACAAGAAGAGGTACCCAGATAGAAATCAACTAAATCAAGGAAAAGTGCAAAACCAGGGATCAGAAGACATCCCAGACATCACTAAGTTAGAAATATATCGCGCCCTCATGAAAATGAAAAACAACAAAGCCCCAGGCGAAGATGGAATTATAACTGAAGCAATAAGGATGGGAGGACCGGTACTAATAGAGAAAATGCAGACTCTGTTTAATTTATGTCTACAAAATCAAGAGATACCCTCAAAGTGGAACAATGCCACTACCATCCTATTACACAAAAAAGGAGATGGTACTCGATTAGACAACTATAGACCCATAAGCCTACTGAACCGTATTTACAAAATATATACCCGCATAATAACAACCAGACTGGAATCGAAATTCGACCTATACCAGCCAAGAGAGCAGGCAGGGTTCCGGACAGGATTTGAGACGAATGACCACCTTCAAAGCCTGAAAACGTTAATAGAGAACACAATAGAATATAATAGACCATTAGTTCTAGTTTTCCTAGATTTCCAAAAGGCGTTTGACATAGTGGAAATGTATGATATCCTCCAGGCTCTCAAAGAATGCAGTATAGATCACAGGTTCACCCAAGTTGTATATGATATATATAAACATGCAACAACGACTGTAAGACTGCATAAAGCCACGAAGAAAATAGATACAAAACGGGTACGACAAAGAGACACTTTATCACCAAAACTATTCACAGCAGTTTTAGAATACGGCTTTAAAAGACTAAATTGGGTAGCAAGGGTATTACAATAGATGGATATAGTGTTGATTGCGGATGATCTACGTGAAGCACGAAACATGCTGCAACAACTCCAGAACGAAATGGAAGTGGTTGGTCTGAACATAAACTATGCCAAAACTAAGGCAATGACAAACCTAGTACCAACAGGAAATATATGCAAGTAGAATATGTAGAAAAATATACCTATCTGGGACACGAATTAAAAATCAACAGGGACAACCCACCCAAACGTGTGAACTTTTAAGGCGCATAAACCTCGGATGGGCAGCATACGGCAAATTGGGACACATATTTAAGGACAAAGGTCCTGTAAGTCTAAAAAGGAAGACTTTTAACACGTGGATCTTACCGGTCCTGACATATGGGGCAGAAACCCTAACGCTCACTAAGGCTTCAGCAAGGAAATTGATTGTCACACAAAGAAAGATGGAAAGATCTATGCTGGGGATATCACTCAGAGACAGGGTAAGAAATGAAGAGATTCGAAGAACAACAAAGGTAGAAGACATAATTGAAAATATCTCAAAGTCGAAATGGAGGTGAGCCGGTCATGTAGCTCGACAAACAGATCAGAGATGGACGAACAATCTTCTGGAATGGAGGCCATGGTGAGACAAACGAAATCCCGGAAGACCACCCATCATATGGAAGGATGATTTAAAAAAGATCAACACCAACTGGATTGCAACGGCACAGGACTGAGAAACTTGGAAGAAACTTGAGGAGGTCTATGTCCGACAGCGGACGCAAATGGCTGGAGAATGATGATGATGATGAAAGGGCAGGCAGATTGCATAATAATGCAGATGCTTTATCCAGAGGTCCATGCGAGGAAAACTGTAAGCATTGCCAAAGAATAGATCAACGAGAAGGATTTACTCCCATTAGGCAAATCAAATTTGAGGTTGTTCAGCAGTGAACCACAGAGCGACTTAAAAAGGATCAGCTTGAAGATAGTGAAATAGCACTATTGCTAAAAGCTAAAGAAGAACATCTGTCCAAGCTGGAGAGAGATTTCAACTAAAGGATTTACTTTTAAAACTCTGTGGGCTCAGTGGAACTCCCTGGTAGTGGAAAATGGACTTCTTAAACGAGCCTGAGAAAGCGCCGCGCCGATGGAAAAGTAGTGAAGATACAGTTAGGGGTGCCAAGGAGGAAGATATCGGAAGTTCTGGAAGTTCATAATGGAAAGTCTGGTGCTCATCTCGGAGTGAACAAAACGATGGACAAGATCCGTGATATATTTTACTGGATCAACTACTGCCAGGATGTGAAATCGTGGTGTCGGCAGTGCTCAACCTGTGCCGCAAGTCAAGGACCCAAAACAAGATCTAGGGGGAAAATGAAACAGTATAATGTGGCCTACCGTTTGAAGGTATCGCTATTGATGTAACTGGCACTTTTCCAGAAACAAATAATGGTGACAAGTACATTTTAGTGGCAATTGACTACTTCAGTAAATGGCCTGAAGTATTTGCGATCCCCCAATCAAGAAGTTGTTACCATAGCAGACGTCCTCGTGAATAACTTATTCAGCAGATTTGGTGTTCCGTTAGAGCTGTACTCAGATCAAGGACGCAGCTTCGAATCCAAGGTTTTCCAGAAAGTCTGTGATTTACTCAACATCCATAAAACACGGACTACAGTCTTACATTCATAATCAGACGGCATGGTTGAGAGGTTTAGGAAGACCATTAAAGAACATTTGTCAAAGGTCGTAGATGAACATCAGAAGGGTTGGGACCAACACATACCACTATTTTTGATGGGCTATAGATCTGCAGTCGATGACACGACTGGACTAACCCCAGCCATGGTTTTATTTGGAAGGGAACTCGGTTTACCCTGTGACCTATTATTCGGAACGCCAGGCAACCAGGATATGAAAATTCAAGACTACGCTGACTCTCTTAAGGAAAAGTTATTATACGTCCATGAATTATTAGTCAGAGAAAACACGGAGAAAGCCAGTGACCGAATGAAGACAAGATATGATCTCAAAGCTAATTCTATGGGACTTCAGATGAACGATAAAGTCTGGTTATATAATCCGCAAAGGAAGAAAGCAAGATCTCCCAAGCTAACGCCAGTATGGGAAGGGCTCTGTACAGTCATCAAAAGAATTAATGGCGTAGTGTATAGAATTCAACGTAGCCCCAGAAGCAAACTGAAAGTTGTCCACCTCGACAGGCTCAAAGCATATCACGGACATGAAGTAGCTGATCGGGACGATCAGGTTTAAGATGGAGGCAATCTGTGGAATTCTCTCGATGCCCTGGTGGAGAATAATATAGTGGCGTCGCTTCTCTCGGAGCATTTTTGATAGATTTTATATTGTATATAAATAGCAGGCAGAAAGCGTGTTGAGTTAGTTAATCATTGAGTGTTGTTACAATAAAAGCCAATTTGTTAAGATAAACTTTGATTTGTTAAGATATAGTTTCAATTGCCTTATTATAATTACTATAATTCAATTAAAAAGCCAATTTGTTACTATATAAACTATAAAGGCACTTTCCTTTTTAATAATAACTTTAATTTATCAAAAATATAAACTGAAAGATAGCTCAGGGTGTATAGGTTCGGAGCATGCTTATTAAAGTTTATTTCCGAGTGCAGTTGTTGAGAAAAGGTGCAAAATAAAAGATCAGAAATTTAAAAAAAAACAATTATTCGATAGTAGGCAGATATCAGAGATTCGCAACCTTAGCAGCTTTATTCTGCCTACAGACTTTTCGATATAGAAAACTTGAAATAAAAATCAGTTAACTTCAAAAAATAAAGAAACGAAAATGTCAAGCCTACCTTCTCACAACCTCTTACACTGGTACAAGATAGGTTTTAAAAATCCTGTCCTACCTTTCCACATCTCAAAAAAAAATGACGCGCAGTCCTCTCAAATGTTTCACCTTTTTCCACCGTACGAAGCGACCGATCTTTAAGTATAAAATCTGAACTGCATATTTGAAATTATTTATCAATTTTAAATAATATATTCTACTGCTGTATTTACGTAGATTCAACCCATAATATTAATTTTCATTTTATATTAACTAGATAATTATCGACTGATATAGGTATTTAAAAGACAAAAATGAGTTTTAAATGAACTTGATGGGCAACATAAGAATTCAGTATTTATTAATATTTTCGTCCTATTTAATGCGGAATTTTCCACACTCTTGCTACCAGGTCGGTTCAGACAGTAATTCAAAATAGGTTGAAGATGAAAAGTTATTATTTCAAACCAAAAATAAATACAAGCGAACTCGGAAAAACCTGATATTACGGAATTGTTAAAATTACCGTAACAGTGTTGAATTGTAAAGAGTTATTAGTTGTAAAGTTATAAGAGTAGTTTAGTGCGTTGAATTCTATAGAGTGATAAATAATAAAGAGAGTATATTATTTTAAAATAGTAAAAGTTGTAATTTTATCAGAACCCACGGGAAAAACGTAACAATATCGTGCTTATTTGCAAACAAAAACCTACATGCCATTGTATTAAAATTATATACTTCTTCAAGTAAAACTTAGACCCTTTTAGTTGAAAAGCTTTAAATCCTGGATATATGGATAGGGTCTTGTCACGTCACAGTCCAAAGTAAATACCCGGAAAGGCGCCGTATATGGTAAAACAAACAACGTGACCGAGTCGGGTAAATCCCGGTTTCCTAATAGGGGTCACGTCGTCTACATCGCATAATCGGGATACGTCGATGTTACAAAGGCATGGACGTACTTGTTTTAAAAAATGTATGTTGACTTGCTCAAGATTTACGCAACAAAAAAAATATCAAAGCCTAAAAAATATCAA
The DNA here is from genome assembly GCA_016904865.1 of Pissodes strobi. Taxonomy (NCBI): domain Eukaryota; kingdom Metazoa; phylum Arthropoda; class Insecta; order Coleoptera; family Curculionidae; genus Pissodes; species Pissodes strobi. The sequence continues at coordinate 104,855 of MU184284.1, read as the reverse complement.
ATAAGCAATTATTGAATAAAATGAAATTTTCGCTCGCCTAAGACCTACGGGGCAAATAAAAAAAATAAAGTGATCCTATAATTTCTTAATTAAAGAGATATAAAAAAAATGTTTTATATAAGAGTTTCGCTATAAAAAATTTGGAATATTATATTTGCAGTGTATTTGGATCCATAGGTTAATGTTATTAAGCTCATTTAGGTAAAGAAGTATTCACTTATAATACGTGTACTTTGATACAGGCGACTTTTTTTATGTGATACGATTGTACGTGTGCAGAAACTCATTTTAGTAAAATAAACATGAGAACGCGCGACGCTGACGTGTTTATGCAACCCTACATACGCGGAACTGGAAGGCTTAAACGACGATTAGCTTAATCGACGTTTAAACAATGCGAGAAAAACCTAGCGGGGCGGTCTTCGTGTCGGGACATATTTATTACGTACTAGGAGATTTGCGAAAATGGGATCCCATTAGATCGATAGGGAAGTATGGGAAATGTGTTCCGATGGCTTAGCTGGTTTGCGGAGTAGAGTTACACTTATTTACAAAAAAAACTAGAAACTAGAAATATAAATTTGTATTTCATATCGCTAATGCCAACATTGGAACATGAAACACTCAATTAAATGTTTTAAATGAAACGGTAGCTGTTATATCCGCCACTTCACCTCCCTTAACACTGCCTATTACTGATCGAGATATTAAAATTTGAATTTAAAAAATCAAAGAGGATACTATTATACGCTTTATTTTACTAAAACAACGTTGTCATAGCTAGGCAGTACTTAGGAAACACTCTATCTAAATCGACTAATATATTAATTGGAATATTAGACTAATTAGTTGATCAAAAAATGCTTCAATTAGAAGGTCGATTATTCAAACAACCTAACAATAAAATTATCGAGTTACGAAGAAATAGATTAATCGATTGTTTTACTCACTTATAGCTTTTAGACTGGACATTATCAGGTTAATAGTGTCGCGAGTATTCGTGATGACAGTTCTTTTAATTTTTTCTTAATGCCTCCACCAATCTGTCATCATACGTTTGAATCGCGATGCCACGCCTTACTCAGCGTGCAGGGGTATAACTCCGATGGTAGTACGGGATTCTTTACGTAAGGTGAGAAGCGAAGATAAAGAAAGCACTTAAAAACAATAAAGTATATTAGATAAACTTAATGAGAAAAGATTAACA
>MU184284.1:49054-88648 GCA_016904865.1 Pissodes strobi | reverse complement strand
TTACAATCCAATTTAATTCATAATAACGTTATATAAATGATTTAGTTTATAAAATATGCATTAAAAATCTGATGCGACAAAAAGTTATTAAAATTTCACTCGATAGTCATTTTTCTGCGCTTCAACTTTTAATTTCAGTCTCGTTTTCGACAACAATTCCCAATGTTCAATTTTCGATTAGAATCGAAAGGAAATTCTAAAACTGAATAGAAAAATATCGCTAGCACGGAAATTATGATATTTCAGTTTTCAATTAGAGCTTTTTACGAACTAAAATGCTGTATTAAATTGTCAGACGAGTTCCATATAAGTGTAGGTACTTAATTGGCCAGGTTTACACTTCAAAACTTTAGCCGGTGTAAAATTTTGAATATTATTAAATTGGCATAAAGAAAAGAGATCGTCTTAAGAGATTATTTTGGTTTTTATGTTAGGTTCTTCCACCATGGCATCAGTATTTATGTACTACTAAATCCTGCAAAGTAGTAACGAAATTCGTTTTGATTGTGATTATTCAAAAGTGGACGTTGACGTTACTCACCCAATCATTAGAAAATACTGCTTTGCAATACTTATTTAAATTAATACTGTTTTCCGTCTTTAATAAATTATCATTTTAAATTAGGTCTGGCGTCCAGTAGTCCTGGTATCGTAAATAAAAACGCGTATTTGTGTTAATTAATCTATAAACATTGATAATTGCTTTATTACTATTCGCTGTATACTGAAGTGATAATTTGCATCAAGGCAATGATATATTATTAAATTTAATTAGAAATTAAAGCAGCGTATTATGAGCGTTCCCATATTTTTCGCCGTTAGCCTGCAAAACTACTTGTAATATCAGTGTTTGGAAGTTTGAATTTTTTTCATTATTATATGAGAATTATTTCTGCCTATTCGGTTCTGCATTTCCCATAATTCGAGACCTGCATGGCATGGCAGGCATTGAATACATGTCGGACTATATCGATCATTGCGATTAAATTCTTTGTCTGCGGCATTCAGGGCTCAGAGTCGACCAAAAACCTTACCGACCTTAGATATGATCCCACCAACCCAATTAAACATGGACCAATTTACAAAAGATTGCCGATTTATTTCGAGGAAATAGAGCTGAGGCAACCACCCTAGTTTCCTGATCCCCTTCTTAATTGCCCGCGAGTCTGATGCCTGTAATACAGGCACCAGACTCACAATAATCTTAATATAACAAACATCGAAGAATTATTTTGTTTTTTTTTTCCAATTACTAGAATTTCAAAACCCCTCCAGAAACCTTTCCTTCAATTGAGGATATGCACCCTCGAAAGTATCGCATTTAAAACACACTCTTATGACACGAAATGTGGTACTTTTTGGGATGTAGGCTCTCAATAAATAAACAAATAAACAAGCATCTCTCACCTACGAGTTCATTAATGTGCTACCAGTGGCGGCACACTTCGCCCCACAGTGGGGCGAGATGGCCTGCTACTGACAGCACCCCTTCCACATATCTCGTGATCTAAACATTCGATCGAGTTCTACGACGCACCGTCGGTGATGCGAGTGGAACAAGGTCGCACTAGGCGTACCTGAGTGATTTATTTAAGCAAGTTTTTTTCCATGATTTTCCTGCAATGTATGAAATTTAGCGGCATGACCTAACTTCTCCAGAATTTTGAAACCCGTAAACACACTTAAGGGGACACTAAGACCGAAGTCAGAAATCTCTGTATAATGGTTATTGGCCAGGGAGGCAGAGAACTAAAATCCCCCCTCTTTTGTCGTGGTGCTGTAATACACAAAGGGACAACACCAGCCCCCTACTTCTGTAGGTTAAATATGCCGTCCTGCCCTGCTTGGCAGTGGTGGGATGGTAAGGACTATTATATGTTTGTGTTGTATTATAGCAGTGATCTGTAAAATTTTGTCAATATAATAAATGTGTGCTAAAAGTAAAGTAGTTCTCGTCCGATCACTGAAGTTAAGCAACGTCGGGCGTGGTTAGTGCTTGGATGTGTGACCACTTGGGAACACCACTTGCGAATATACATCAACTTTCTTACGTCAATTAGGGACTTATACGAGTACAATAAATTCATCATATTTTTAATAGTTTGAGGATAAAATTCAACAATTTTTTCCTGCAAATTTAACGGATGCGCCCTGCAGCATCTTTTTGTGTCACGTACTTCACAGTTTCTTCAAGAAACGGCCATAGCACGTTGAAAATACCAGTTCTCGGGTCGAAAATGTTTGCATATTGAGGGCCTTCATTCCAAAAAGTGTCACATTTCACGTTATAACAATGTGTTTTAAATGCGATACTTTCGAGAGTGCACACCCCCGATTAAAGAAGAGGTTTCTGGATAGTTCGGGGGATTCTAGGGATTTGAAAAAAGACAAGATACATTCGATGGTTGCTTTTTGCTTTATTAGGATTGTTGCTAGTCTGTTGCCTGTGTTACAGGCATCAGACTCACGGGCAATTACGAGGGGGGTCAGGAAACTGGGGTGGATGCCTCGGTTCTGTTGCCACAAAATAAATCGGTAAATGGGGTTATTTTTGTATGTATGTATATGAGTTCGTATAGTCTGCCTGAGTGAGTGAGTTCTCTAATTCTTTGTCTGTCGATGTCATTCGTATACATTGTCAAATTTACCGTATTCTTGTCCTGAACTTGACTAGTTCAAGAACACCATCCCGTAATCGCTCTTCTTTGGGTTTAATTACTACCGTTGTGATTAAATATCAGTATCAGAAGAAAATGTGGAAAATGTGACGTGGGTTTATGCCTAGAATTCAATGAGATGTGTCATGCTAAATGATTTTTATGCCATATTCAGCTAGCGTTACCAACAGATTTAATGTTTTAATAAAAACCACTTATTTCAGAATTGTCTTATTATTTCTAAAAATGGTTGCCTAAAAAAAGTTCCATATGAGCAGCATATCTAAACACCTCTTGTGAGCTTGTACCTGAACGACACGTTTTCAAAATTAACTAAGATATTTGAAACCCCGTTCTCGGCGAAGCGTACCGGCATATGACACATATCCGAGGTTGGTAGCCGTGAAGGCATATAACTAACACCAACTGCCGTGAAAATGTTCAAGCTATGTGTTGCACATTTTCATGGCTTCTCTTTTATCTTGTTCGTACTTTAACTCTGTTGGCTGCGTTTACGCCAGTTGGGTATAACCAGAAGGGCCATTTATAGCAAATTAATGATTATAATAAGTAGAATTAGACAACTATGCATTTTGCGTATTTTAATTTTTTTAGGCTCCTTTCTTGTACATATCTATTATTGAAAAATTTTGGAATATGCAGCACAGAGCCCCCTTACGAATCTGGGGGCATTTAATATTATTCTGAGAATTCTGTTTTGAATAGTTTGGAATCTTTGGAATTGATTTGTGTGGCAAGTGACCCACGCCTGGCTGGCGTAGATCATTCCTGATCTGATGAAAGTTTTGTAAACCATATGATTGGAACTCTGTAATTAATTATTCTACACTTGAAATTAAATAGGAGATATAGTGCTGTCAGTTGGCCAATGACTTTAGATATTGTGTGATTAATGTCAATTTCCCAATTAAGGCGCTTATCTATGGTACGACCTAGATATATTGATGTATCTTGATCAGGCAATGTTTATTCCTTCTAGTCTGAGGTTGGTTTCAGGGACTGCAAGACGACATTTGGAAAAGAATATGGCTTGGAGAATATCTCTTGAGCCGAGAGACTATGATTCCTTGAGATTGAAGAAATAGCGGTGTCATCCGCCAAGAGCCAATTTTGTGGTGGGGATATCGTAGGTGAATACATTAAAATAGGAGGCTAGTGTTGGACTAGAAGGTTCTGTTTTGAAGATAGGAGGCAACTATTATTATTAGGGCCTTCCCCTAATCATGTTCAGCGCATTTTGTCAGGCTTTGTCAATGCCTTGGTGATGTCGGGAAGGCGTACCTGTGTAAGAGTGCTTGTTAAAAAACCCTTCCTGATGTTGGAAACAGTTATGACAGCTTGATTGGTAATGGAATGGAATCTTTCGGGGGTAGTTTGGGTTAGAGTGGGCGTGTTCTCGAGATGGTTGTTAAGACGTCTAAGGACTACTTTTTCAGCAATTTTCCCCAGGCTTGAAAGAAGGCTGATCGGCCTGTAGTTTGAGGTCAGATTGGAATTGTTATTACATTTTTTATTAACATGATTTTCGCCTTCTTCCACTCCCAGGGGAAATAGCCTAAATGATGGTTGCGAGGTCTTTCAAGATATTAGCAGGAAGTTTTTTGGGCGAGATATTGGAAATACTCTCTATGCCAGGAGCTTCTCGGGCTTTCGAGATGCTAATCAAGTTTTGAAGTTCATCGACTTCGGGGGAGGTTCGCTCTAAGGAAGGGCCTGGAACGAAATATTGTGGCTGCACGATTGACGTATAATTATTTTTAGAGGGTTGGTGACAATTGTTCGTAAAGGTGTTCGGCGAACACGTTTGCTTTGTCTTGGGGTTCAGAGATGATATCATTGTTGTTAGCTAAGTGGAGTATTGGTTTTTAGCTCCTTTTTCAAGGCTCGTGTCATCTTGTATATAGAGTTGTTAGTCAGGTTTAGTTGATGAGTTTTGCTTGCCCAGTTCTCACTAATTTTGTCTGAGATTTTATATTTTACTAGTTTAGTGTGATTGCTCAATTCGAGGGAAAATATCCCTGGAGAACTTGGTAGTTTTATCTCTTGGATAGGTGCTGTAAAAAATTATCTATAACTTGGGCATTTGTTATTGGTGGGAGGGGAGTTGTCTTGGAGCAAGTTGGCGAATCTATGTCAGCTGTGAATAGTTCTTCATGATCCGATGATGGCTTAGGTATGGCGTACCGAGTGGTGAGTCTGTTTGTGTTTTTGAAGACATCGAGAATGGCGGGGAAGGGGATTGTGGGGCTAGAACTGCAAAATTATGATGCCGTAGTTAATAACGTATGACTGTACGTACCACTGGTTTATATCTGCAGCCCCAGTCGCGATTGCATTTAGATCTACTCCTAAGAAAGTTGGAAGGTTTGGGATGAATAAGTTGTGGTATTTTGAGCGAGGATGTTGACTGAGGAGCTGCAGTAAAGTGAACCTAGGATTAGGTAGTTATCTTTCAGCTTTAATTTCATGTATGACGGAAGATCGAAAGTGGAGAACTCATTTTTTGCTAGAATCATAGTTCCCCTTGTCTGACTGGCCTTTCATCTCTTAGACCTTGTCTCCTGGATGAATAATAGCCAATTTCAAACGTAAATCTTTCAATTTGTTGTCCGTTGATGTTAATGGTGGACATTTTGAGGTATGAGGGATCAATTCTTACTGAAGGTAACATTTGGATCGTATGGAGGGGTTGTTGGCAGTGACAAGAAGGAGATCACATATTTGCTATTGCAATCCGCTCATGAAGCTTGCATTGAGCTATGGGATTTGAGAGATGAAGCTAAAGACTTGAGGGTTATTGTTTTGCGTATCCCATTGGAAGATGGAACTGGGCTTAGGTCTGAGATGCTTGGGGCACCCTGAAGAATTTTCAGTATGTTCGCCATTTCAGTTTTTCTTCCCTTTTGATGCAGTCAGGTGTTAGACGGTTTCTTGCGCATGTTACGCATGCAGGAATGGCTTGGCATTTGGACTGGAATGGTCATAGAGTTGACAGTGATGGCACTGCTTTAGTTTTTTGGCTTTCGATTCTAAATATCATTCTGTCAAGTTCTGTGATATCGAAGATATGTTTCTGATCTTTGGGAAGAATTACAAGGACTAATCATTAGTTTACCTGTTTGATGTTACCATCGGTCAAACTTAGCTCCCTGAGTTCAACCTCGATATTTTTCACTGTCCGCTCCTCCAGAAATCCCCTTAGAATGACGTGTAAGGTGCATTCTTCAGAGAATCTGAAGGCGTAGAATAGGATATGCTGGGATTCGAGGTACCTGACTATGCTCTCCTCTCGGAGGGATCAGGTATATGTTTCACTTCCTCAAGGACCGTTAAAGCTTAGCCAAAATTAATCTTTTTTTTGCTTAAAGTAGCTGGAGGCATTAGGATACTTTGTTTTGTACCTAATCACTATTTGATAGATAGATGAAAGACTAAATCGGATTGCACGGATTCATGGAACTTCTTCTTTGGAAGAAGCTCCGGGAATCTTTGCATGACGTGTTTAAGTTTACTCTAATTTGGATTGAGGTGAGTTTACTTCTTTTTCCTGAAGTTACTTTGATGAAGGTGTCAGAAATTTCTGATTCTGTTGAGTTGGAAGTGAGCTTCCTCTGAGAGAATAGAGGAGGAGTCTGTTTTTGTGTTGCTTTCATGCTTGAATAGCCTCTCATTTTTCGGAAGTTTTGATGATGTGAGGTACTTAACTTCTGCTTTAAGCTTATCCAGTATATCTTTTGGAGGTTCTTTCCATGGCTGGGTAGTATTCTTGGGCCTTCTTCTTCCTTGGTTCCGAAGTTTCTATGGTATGGTATGATAAGGTAAGGTAGAGGCAAGATTTGCCCTTCAACACCTCGACCACAATTATTGATCGTTTGTGTATACCCTTCTATTTTAAACGAAAATTCCTATCTTTTTCGAGAACCTCAAAATATTTCGAGGGTTGAGCTTTTGGCGATTTCCAGGTGTCACAAGGGCATTTTCGAGATGTCTCAACCTTTGGCGAGTCAGTGCCTGATATTCGCAGAGTAGGTGCTTTGACGTTTCAGCCATAGTTTGGCAGAATCTTCCTTGTACGTCAGTGGTTTTTCCCATTTTCTTGAGGTGGTACCTTTAGGGGTGAGAAGGTCTACGACCAGTTTTATCTCATTTTTTTTGTAGCTTGAGAAGCTTTTTGTGGTTAGGCGAGTGAAAGATGAGTCTTTTAGTCTGTCTCTGTCCAGGTGTATTGGCCCAGTGTGCCTCTTTCCGCCTTTTTTCCCAATTTCTGAGTTAATTCATTACGTGCCTTCTAGTGATGCCACAGAATGGTGCAGGCCCGCAAATGGCAGTCTGTGCACCATTCCGTGCGAGCTGGTCAGCGGCTTCTTTGCCTTCCACACTCTCGTGCTCTGGTACCCACATTAGAGTGAGTCTGTTTTTGTTTGCCAGTTGATCTGCAGCCATCCGACAATCCCACACTAGCCTGGAGTTGATTCTGCTAGATGCTAGCGCTTTTAAGGCTGCTTAACTATCTGATACGATATAGATTTTTGCACCTCTTAGGTCTTTTTTGGTACATTCAGAGATGGCTATATTGATAGTATGTAGTTCAGCTTGAAAGGTTGTGGGAGTGATTCCTAAAGGTGCAGACACTTAGGTCTGTAAATTCCTGATCCCACTCTTTCTTCCATCTGTGTACCAGACAAGTGATCCCTCTCTAGTTGTTTTAGTCTTTCTCCTGCAGTATTGCGGTCTTCAATTACCACTTTAATGGAGCGACCAAAATGGAATTTTGTTTCAATTGCATCGGTTGGTTTGGTCATCGCCTCGATCTGGATGTCCTTCAGAATTTTAAGGTGACCAGTCAGGTTTTCTGACTTCAGTTTTAGTATACGCACTGGTTCAGGCCTCCTTTTCTATGCATATGTGCAGTGGAGGGAGGTCAACTGGCTTTCCAGAGCTGCTGTGAAATTAATTATATAAACGCGTTGACTGCTCAGTTTGCTGCAAAATTTCAAGTTAAAGTTTATATTGTATATAAATTTGTTCATATAAATAAAACATACTTAATGAATGAATACATTTGTGTACATTGAAATACTTGGTTTCCACTAGGCCAGAGGCTCGATCCTTTCTATGAAATCGATTAGCTTTCTGGGGTGGATAGTTTTCAAATCTACAAGTGCAATTTGAGAATTTGGCCGCCTGCTTCGCAAGAGCATCAGCTCTTTCGTTGCCTTCGTATCTTGAATGTCCAGGTATCCAGATCAGTTTAAGTTTATTTTCTCTACCTAGTTTGGTGAGTAGTTCATGGCAGTTCCATACTGCCTTGGATGAACAACGGCTAGATGCAAGAGCTGCTTTTAAAGCCGCTTGACTGTCCGAGAATATTTTGATTGACTCTCCTTTCCAGTTTCTATCGATGAGCCACTGTGCAGTCATATCAATGGTGTGTAGCTGATTTTATATTTATTTACAAATTTTAGTAGAACAAACTCAAATGGAATAAACACAATTTTTACAAACGCACCAATAATAATTATTGTTAGAATCGCATATTCTGGCGCGATAGCCGCGATAACCCCGTTAACCTCGACATATCAACACTTTTTTTTATTAACCCATAATTTTAAGGGAATTTAATTAAAATAGCTATTACCAGAGTGATTAATATTATATTTATAGTTTAAATTGCTTTCCTGGTACATACTGTTAAGGCGTAAATAAGCCGTTAATCTGTGTTTATCGGGGTATCAACGAGGTTTTATGGATTTCATAGTCTGCTGCTTTGATAAGTGTACAGGGTGCCCAAATAGCATCGTCAATATAATTACGTGACGCAACTGAAAAATAAATTAAATAAGTCAATTTTCATGTATAAAAAGGCGTGTGCTTAAACTACACGAAGGAAGTGAAAACTTCATCAAAGCGAGATTAATATTGAAATACAAATATTTTTTTATATTCCATATTCACAAAGTATATTTTTCAAATGGAAAATCAAAAAAATCACGAATTCGGCATGATACTCGTAACTCCTCTCTTTACTGTACGAAAGTTTGTTTGCTCCAGATTATTCGGTTTTCCAGTAATAGAATAATAACTCTTAAAAAGGACCAAAGAGAATTGGGCCCGATACTATGGTAAAAACCCACAGCTGGTTTATGAAGGCACTAGGTAGATAACTCTGCGACAACAAAATATGGTCAACTATCTTATAAAAGGAAATTCGAAATGCTTAAATAAAAGTTCGATAAATAATACATATACACTGTGGGCCAAATTAAGTTAAACCCTTTTTAAATGGTTAATAACTTTTTTATTTCTCTACCGATATTGATGATTGTCGGATATGACATTCCCGCGACAATTCTTAACAAGGGAGTAATTTGATATTTGAGATGCTACCAAGTGGACCATAAACATTTTGGTTCTAGTGAATTGGTGTCTTTGACCGCGTTGCAAAAAGTAACGAATTAAGAAAACTTTTTCAAAAACACCTGATATTGTTAAGAGACATTCGGAAAGAAGCATTCTTTTCAAAAAATTGAAGATATCTTTTTCAGCTTTCTTGTATCAAATTTTTTATGAAGTCATTTTTTCCTAACAAAAGCCATTTTTTGCAATTAAATAGAACAGGTATGTCAAGTACGTGTAGAATCGTAATGTCAACGACAACTTTCATTTCTGACAGCTTTTAAACTTACTTATCCAAAATGGTAATTCTAAGTTTAGAAGACAAAATTTTAATTAAACATTTGAGAGAATCGCGTAATTATGGCGCAAAGAAGTTACTTAAAGAATTTCCAGAAAAAAATTGAGCCTTAAGCACTTAAAGCATTTAGCGGAAACCAATGGGTCTATACGAATTAAACCTGGTCGCGGAAGAAAACGGACAGCAAGATCGGAAATCAATATTCAACGAGTCAGAGAAAACATAGAACGTTTAAGACCTGGACAAGTAATAAGTTGTAGGAAGTAGAGCAACAAGAATAAGAAGAACATCTTTAAGGCGCATTCTTAAGCATGACTTGAGTTTAAAAGTTTTTAAGAAGATATTTTGCCAAAAAATCACTCCGAATGTTAAACAAAAACGATTGGAGAGATGCCAGCAGTTTTCAAGAAGATTTCGCACAAGAGATCAAATTAAGAAAATATGGTTCACGGATGAAAAAGTATTCACCGTGAGACAGCCGAAAAACTCACAAAATAATAGGGTATACGCTAATGTTGAAAGAAAGCGAGATATCCCGCTGGAAAATCTTCTCGTACCACGAGAACATTTTACGACATCAGTAATGATATCTCTTGGCGTTTCCATTTGTGGAAAAACACGGCTATATTTTGTTGATGGCAACATTAACTCCGAAGTTTACCAACGAGATATTTTAGGGCATATGTTGCCGGATATCGAAGACGTCACACTCGATTATACCTTTCAGAAGGATGGGGCTAGGCTCCGGCACATACCTCAAATTCTACCATAAGATATTTGTTAGAAAATTGCCCTGATTTCATTAAGCCAGAAAAGTGGCCGCCGAACAGTCCAGATCTGAATCCTGTAGACTACACTATCTGGGGAGTGCTAGAACACATAGTGTATTTTAACACAATAATTGAAAACAAAGAGCAACTGAAAACAAGAATTTTGGAATGTTTGGAAGAACTTCCACAACAAATAATTACAACTCTCATCGGGCAGTGGCGCAGAAGGATTCAAGACGTTGTCAATAACCAAGGAGTACATATCCATAAAAAATTTTATGAAATTTACTGCTGTTGTCTCAGATTATCACAATTAAATTTGTTACTGATAGGAGTTTGAAATAAATTCGATATGAGAAAGCTGAAAAAGATATCTTCAATTTTTTGAAAAGAATGCTTCAGAGGACTCCGGAGCGACCCGCGTTTACAGATTTCGTGATGTTTTCCGTACGACCCGCGAGCTGCCGACCGACGTGCGGTATTTCGCAGTCGAGACAGATTAACTCAAGCCATTGGCGTAGTATATCAACTGCTCTGTTGATACCGACTTTTATTACAAGCTTTTATTTATGTATTGGTTTAGGTCAAATCTTGCAACTGAATTTTGAAACAGCTATCCCCAACCAATTGGGCTGAAATTTTGCATGCACATTTAGTTTGGATGACAATGCAAAAGTATTGTGTTTTTGAGGTGGTACAGGGCCGTATTTAGGAAGAGGGGGCAAATCTTGAATATAAATTGTCTTATTAAGCTGAAAATTTACATACGTTTATAGGACGGAAGACAATGTAAAATCATCGTGTTTTTGAGCTAGTACATGGCCATATTTAGGAGGAGGGGGTCAAATCTTGAATTTATTGTTGTATCAAGCTACAGATTTGCAGACGTATAGGTATAGGACCGAAAACAATGTAAAATGTAAAATTGTGTGTTTTTGAGCTGGTAAATTTAGGAGGAGGGGGCCAATTCTTAAATTTAAATTGTCGTATCAAGTTGCAAATTTGCATACATATTTAGGACAGAAGACGATGTAATATGTAAAATTATCGTGTTTTTGAGCTGGCACAGGGCTGTATTTAGGAGGAGGCCAAATCTTGAATTTAAATTTTCATATCAAGCTGAAAATTTGCATTCCTATATAGGTCCAAAGACAATGTAAAATTATTTATTGTATTTTTAGCTGGTAAACCTTATTCAGGAGGAGCCAAATTTTTAATTGAAATTGTGTCATGTCACAGGCTAAGGATCATGCAAGAATGACGCATTAAATAAAATGAACACTTTAGAGATATGTTTAACGAAATCTAAAAAATAAAAAACATTTTTAAGACAAACTTTTATTTAAATGCTCTAAATAGAAGAAAATAAACTTTAAATTAAATCAAATTCATCAATTTATTACATCATACAATTTATATGATATAAAAGCTTGTCGCGAGATTTACCTGTGTGAATAAACAAAAATACAATACTTATGTAAATTTATCTTGACGCAAGTAATTCGAAGAAAAAAAAATATATACTAGGTGTTTGATAAAATAAATTTACTCAAGTAAATCTCGCCCAAGCTTTTATATCATATAATATGTGATAATTATGATATAATATGATATACATCATGTAATAAATCGATGGGTTTGATTTAATTTAAAGTTTATATTCTTCTTTTTAGAACATTTAAATAAGACCTTGTGTTCATAAATGTATTTAATTTTAATTTATTTTATTTATTTCAATTTGTAGGTAAGGTACCTACTTTAATTTTATATTAGTCACTATCTTGATTAAAAAAAACATAGAATCAACACCTTCTAGAGACAAGGCCTGTCATAGCGCAAAGAGTAAGTTCATTATTATTTTATATCTACCGGATTAGCACAAACTATCAGAATATTTAAATAAAGCATTAAACTGAAAAATCTGGTCACCGTACTAATACAAGCTCAAAAATTTCTAGCTAGGAATCGAATTTTTAAAGCGCAACTTGAAGATATTTAAACATTTCTATTTTTTACCGACCGGAATGGATATATCCAGAAAATATGAAATAGAAGTCGTATTAGGAATTTTATAAATATTTTGCTTTATTTAAAAGTCTCTTTGTGGATTTCTTATCGGCAGGCCTCTTGGATGTTGAGGATCAATTAGTTCTGGCAGTAAACATTGGAAATAAAATGATTTTAATTTTGGAAACATGTCATCCCAAAATTTCTGGTCTCTGAAAATCTAAAAAATATACAGTAAGATATAAAATATTAAACAAATTCATTATTTAATGATCCAAAACGTTTCCTCGCGCATGTATCTAAGTAAGTTAAGTATGTTATAATTATACAATGTGCAATTTTTGTCATATAAATTTTATATGTATATAGGGTAATTCATTAGGAAGTTTTTTTTTTAATGAAACACTGTATAATATTACATACTAGATTTTCCAGAAATTTTTTTATCTTTTTCATGGACTACAAAACTTACAAATCCAGTGTTAGGAATGTATTAATAAATAAAGCGTTTTACTCAATAGATGAATTTATTTCCAACGAAATTTAAATTGTAAATTGTATTATTAACTTTTTAATTTTAAACTTTATATACCCTATTGACGTGTATAAGCAGTATAAGATATTGGCATGAATAAATGAATTTGAATTCTAAATTTGAATTTAAAAATGTCCCATATCTATATTCAACTATTAACAAAATATTTATATTTGAAAATGGACTATTTTAACACGTCGCAAAATTTAAACCCTAAGATATAAAAGAAACCCGAAATATACCCGAAATCATGTTGGATTATTAAATAATGAATTTTTTCCATACTTTATGTATACACTGTATATATTTTTTAATAATTTGGTATTTAACCTGGGAATAATCAATAATCTTACCGCTTCTGTTAAAAAGTCTTTTCTTGTCCAAATACAAAAAAAACATTTTTCCTTGCCAGTAATTGCCAGTTGTCCCTGTACTTTGTAAAAATATTCATGAGTTTTTTTATTTAAACTAATTTGTTTTGATCTAATTTAGCATACTTGATTTTCCATGTATTTATGTCTTCTTCTACGGTCATGTCATTTATGGAACTGGGGCATTTTATTTCGACCATAAAATTTTGGCCGATAATTCAATCTGGACTAGCCCCTAGAAAATTATTTTTTTTATCTATAAAGAGCCCACATCTTTGAATTTTCATTTTAAGAAATTCTTCTAGTTGTGTGAGAGCAATAAGCCGTATAGCGATATAGCCGTGTTTAGTGGATATATTTCCAAAAAAATTAGAATAAATAAGATTTTTTACAGTGTTGCGCAGGAAGTGCTTTTCCGTAGCTGCGGAAATTTTTCCAAAATTTGATGCCGTAATTCTTATTGCTCTTTCTTGAAGCCAATGCTGGCTACTAGCTTGGTTTCTCGTTATATCTTCCAAGTGACTAATTTCATCTGGCGTTTTGTTTAGTTTTTTTAAAAATTCATCTTTTTTATTATTAAATTCGCTTTCTGACATATTATGTATTATTTTGTCGGTAACAAGGCCATAATCGTTATCAGGCAGAACCGCTGGTTTTGACCTCCTTTGTTGGAAAAGCCTACTTTTTTTTAAGCAAGCTGTACGTTTTCTTTTTAGGGATTCAAATTTTTTTGTAAAAAACCTTGGACTTTTTATTGCCTTGGGTATTACGGAATAATAATTATCGCTTGCATTAAACGAAATAGCAGCAGCATTGCACCGAGTTGAATATGATCCTCTCAAAGAATAATTAATTCTTTTCCCGCCAACAAATTTGCGAACTACTGAATTATAATGCTTAGCTAAATTGTTATCCATATTTAAAACAAGCCTTCTGGTATTATTCAGGAGCCGTTGAATACAACACTTCAATGTCTTGGAACAATCCACATTCCTTCATTTCAGTTACATAATTTTTTTCATTGTCTTTTTTAGTACATGAAAAATATTTAAGGGCGTTGCATATTTCATGTTCACCAAAAACATGAGAAGGTGCATTTTTTAAGTCGGTGGCTAATTTCTCACATTTTTCATCCAACGTACCATCTTCACGCCTTCTATGCGCTACTGCCTTACTAATAGCTATTCGAATTCTGCCAACAGTTTCCTTAGAATAAGGATAAAACTTACCTTCGGAAATCTCCATTGGGTCTTGCTTCAGTTTTAGTTACATTTATTACATCGCTTTGCATATTTTATCTTCTAAAAATGGTTATCACTAAAGGTCCCCGCACAAAAAGATAAGAAAAGTGGTCCCGGTCAAATCGTCTGAAAATTTGGTAGTTTAGTAGAAGTTTAGTAGTTCTCGTGATCTTGATCAAAAGTCTTCATAATTGCACATTGATTTTTTCTATTAAATTATTTTAAAATCTATTATAGAAATTTTAACATAGGACCTATTTAAAATGCAAAATGGTGGAATTGTAGCGCCATATCTCGGAAACCGCTCCATAGTTTTTTGTGCCCATGAAGACTTTTGTACAGGATCACGAGAACTACTTCGTACCAAATTCGGGAACATGCCATACATATCCGAGCGTGACGGCTTTACTGAATTCAATACCCAGGAAAAAAACGCAAAACACGCCGAAAGAAGTTTTCACTTCAAAAAATATAATGGCGGTTTTATTGATACCTCGGTTTAAACAAAATTTTTTAAACTGTTACTTAGGCTTTACAACAATAATTATGCTATAAAAGATACTTCATTACCTATAGTGCGCCAAGCGAGTGAACCTTAACAACGACTGAAGGGGGTAGAGGACTAGCACGTGAAAAATCTTGCCTTCCCATAGGCGCACGAGGTTATTCTTACCATATTATTATTGATAATATTGATTAGTTTAAGACGTTAAAATTAATTACAGTTTTTTTTATATTACAGTCTTATAGTACAAAATATGTCATATAATAATATCTCATTTTTATAATAAGGATAGTATTCTATGATATTATTTGTTGTATGTATTACATAAATATGTTGTAGTAAAAAGTAAAGTTCGTTTCACGAATGTTTTGTATTTACGTCATTGATGACGTCGTTTAATTTGGAAAAAACGGTTTATCGTAGCTAATTCATATAAATAATTCTCTAGCATTCAATTTTTGTATTAAAAGTTAGGCAATATTGAAGCAAGTATGTTCCAAAATGCTCTTTATAGAACGTTCGGAATTGTTTTGTAATAAAGAGAGTTATCTGAAATATATAAAAATTAGTTAACCGCGTATAGTAATCACCAAATGCAAGAAAAATATAAGAAAGGTTAAAAATCTTCAAAGATATCATCAAATTAAGGGTCTGATGATATATAGGTTGTGTCGATTTTGCAAATTTTCTTTTTTTTTAGCTAGAAAAGGGGTGCCCTATAGAGTAGCTTAAGCCAAAAAAATCGGAGGATTCGCCAATTTGAGCCGAAAAAATATCCGCGTTTTGAGCCTAAATTGCCCTAGAAGGGCAAACTTCCACTACGACTTTCCCAGGTGTAACGTGAAAATATTGAAATTGTAACGTGAAAATAGTGAAATATTAGTAACCGACACCGGGGGCCGGGCACAGTGTTTCCAAAAGTTGCACATTTTCTTATGGGGAATAACAGTGTTGTTTACTATTTAAGTATATTTAATATTCCACTTCACGGATGACCGTCCGCTCGCTTCGGGGGCGCAACCAAACAAAAATAACCCAAACTAACCCAAGGCATGCCGGAAATACAAAAAAATTAAATTTGTCAGTCGAAAATGCAAATATTTTTTAGTTTGTTTTTCCTCATTTGGGTTAGTTTGGGTTAGGTTTGTTTGGTTACGCCCCCGGAGCGAGCGGAGGGCCATGTATGAAGTGAAATATTTGACGAATATATACATACAAAGGAATAGTGTAATCGAATGAGTGTCTCTTTTATTCCGATGAATGAATGCAAATGCACATTGAACAATCATTCAAGCAGCCACGTTTACCATACGGCAATTATATCATTATGGCAGGATCGACCATCTCTTCATCTTCATTCAATCGGACTACGTCTCGGTCAACAGCAATATGTACTGACATGACCACGTTGCTAACGTCGCAAAATCAGCCTCCCAGAAGCTTGGTACGCTATTTCGCAACAAAAAATATATACACCGCAGCGATTGCTCTTACTTTACAAAGCGCAAATAAGACCGTGCTTAGAATATTTTTCACACATCTGGGGTTCCGCACCAGAGCACACCTAACCCTAAAGCTACTGGATTCCGTTCAGAAGAGAGTTGTGCGTCTCGTCGGCGACCCGGAATCTGGATAGTCTGAAACACCGCAAACATGTGGCCGAGAAGTCCCTGTTTTACAGGTACTTTTACGGCAGATGTTCCCAGGATTTGGCCCGCCTTATTCCGCCCCTGACAACCCCTGTCAGACAGTCACGATAGACGGCAAGAGCGCACCGGTTCGTCGTACAACTGAAAACACCTAGAACATCGCTTTACAAGAACTCCTTTGTCTGGCGCACTGCATCACTGTGGAACTCACGCCCAGGACGCATATTCGGATGTAACAAGCAAGATGCCCACTCGACTATGCCGAACGTTTCTTCATATGTGACGTGCACGATAGCATTTAGTCGGATGTCGTGACTGTTACATAGAATCAACATATAAGTCTTCAATTATTTAAACACTTCATGCATGGCCCTCCGCTCGCTTTGCTCCCTATACGGGGGCTCAACAAATAGAAACTAACCAGGTGCTAACCAAAACTAACCCAAATTTTTTATTTTAATTTTTTTTATTTTGGGGTTAGTTTTGGTTAGCACTTGGTTAGTTTCTGTTTGTTGAGCCCCTGTAGCGAGCGAAGCTAGCGGAGGGCCATGCATGAAGCGTTAAAATAATTGAAGACTTATTTGTTGATTCTATGTAACAGTCACGACATCTGACTAAATGCTATCGTGCACGTCACATATGAAGAAACGATCGGAATTGCCGAATGGACATCTTGCCTGCTACATGCGAATATGCTCCCACGACATCTGTTCCCCAAACTAACTATTCAAGAACCGTGTCAATCAACATCTTCGCACACACACCGCTCGTCGAGCAATATAGGATGTGATACTGCAATAAAAAAATCATTCACCTAAATAAAAAAAAGAGTAGAGACACTTATAGCACAGCTTATTCACTACCAGCTAGTCAACTCTATCGAAATCGGAAAGTTGGAGTGTCGGGCGCTGCGCCCTAGCGGTTCAGTTCCACAGTTGAATTTAAAATGAATTTTCGCTTCAAAATACATGACAAATTCGTCCGAAGCCTCGGCTATCGCCCTGAGAGGTTCGGAAATTTCGGATATTTATACAATTATGGGTTTTAAAATCGTTTTTAAACGGATTTTAAACGATAGAATAGTTATTTATGCAACAAGTGTGTAAAGTGAACCTTTTTTTATGAATGGGAATATTGATAAAAAAATTTGAGTGAAATTGAATAAAAAAGGGTACTTTACACATGAGTAGCATACAAAATTTTTTCTACTACCGAAAAATATATGAGAAAACAAAAATATTATTAAATCACTTTACGCACTAGTCCGTAAAATAAATTATTTTACACACTAGTGCCTAAAATATATTATTTTACGCATTGCTCTAAATGTCAAAAAATATGTCAGATTTACTTTACGCACTAGTGCGTAAAATAACTTATTTTACGCACTGCACATTAAAAGAGCCTATTTTACGAATCTTAGAGACTGCGTAAAGTGAGTACTTTATTCAGATGCCCAGGCGTTTAAAACAATATTAAGTCATGACCCTCTTCTAAACTTTGCAAAACTTGGTTATTGACTTTCCCAAATCAAAGGATGCCGCCGCAAGATGACTAGCTGGTAGTGAATAAGCTGCGCTTATAGCGCACCATTTTTCTAATGAATTTTGCTAACGAAACTACAGTAAACGTCTGGCAACAGTGTGCCTTCTTAAAAATCTTTGTTTTGGCTATTGTGACAGTTGACAGTAAAAAGGAGGATGGATATTTACAAGTAAAATTTAATTTTGTTTAATGGGGCTTTGGCTATGAGTCGCTTTAAATTAGGACCGGAACAAAACGGAGGTCTCTCGTTCGACGCAAATGTATCCTAGTTAATATTTTCACCCGACAATTGATTAACAGATGTGTTTTGTCTATATTTCTAGTGCTTTTGTGAAGTGGTGCTGAAAATTTGTGTCAAAACTCGAACTTTGAGGGCATTTTTTCAGTTCAAATGTAGGGGATCTTCCGACTTTTTTGGCTTAAACTACTCTATAGGACACCCGCTTTCTAGTGAAAAAAGAGAATTTGCAAAATCGACAAAACCTATATATCACCAGACCCTACAAACCAAATAATATAAATAATCACACAGTTCGGCATTGGCAATTTCCACGCCAATGGCTAAAGCAAGTCGCTGCAGAAATTTTAAAATATGTAAAAAAAAATAGGTGTTGGTCTAGGGTCAAAGTGTATTTAATATATCCTGCGACCAATCACGAAACTGCCTCCTCGCTAAAAATCAAGTAAACGTCGCACTGTTGCCTATTGTCGTGTATTTTAAATAGCTTGAAGGCGAATAAATAAACATTATAAATATTATAGTATACTTATTCCGTATTCCGTATTTCCCTGTGTAAATAAAATAGTAAATAATAGAAGACAGTAGTATTAAGGAAAATAACAAAATTAAGCATTCAAGTAGGAAATTTAAATATGTAAATTCACTATAGGAAACTAGACAGAAAATAAATTAGGATTATTGGGAAAAAAATGTGGCAGCATCTAAATATGCGAGGACATTTTTTGCTCGCATTCTTTCCGTCCAGGTTCTTTCATTTGGCAAACAGTACCTACCCTATATATTTTGGTGAACATTATAAAGATAAATCAAAATCGGACAAGAACTTTTGGTAGGTATCAGGTTTTGCCCATGTCAAAAAAATGGGACATATGAGACCTTTGAGAAGAGAAATTTGGGTATAATTTTTTTTGAGAAAAGTAGCACAATCATAAAATTGCTATAACTTTTTGCTAATTCAGCTAAATTTATGAATAAAAA
This sequence comes from Pissodes strobi, assembly GCA_016904865.1. NCBI lineage: Eukaryota > Metazoa > Arthropoda > Insecta > Coleoptera > Curculionidae > Pissodes > Pissodes strobi. The sequence continues at coordinate 69,434 of MU184284.1, read as the reverse complement.
CACAAATGAAAGCTAAAACACGGGGCTATAAAATATCGCAACAAACAAAACAGGTGAAATTTATTTTTAAGCCTACAGGGCTTTTCAAAAATGAGGCAGAAAAACAGGCTTTCTTTGCGGCCAGTATCTTAGTTATTCTTAATCCCCTTAAATTGCATGCAAGATTTATTGAAAAGTAAAAACTTCAAAGGAATGATCACAATCGAATAAGATGCGTTTTAAAATCAAGTCAAACTTCGAGAAGTTTAGTTGCGTAATTACCATCTCTCCATAGCTAATTAGTGATACATATACTTGCTTAAACTACAAATAATGCTTTACTTTTTGATTATTCCCATACTTTTAAAATAATTAATTTCAACGTTTAAACAAGACAAATAATACCTATACCAACCAAAAATACTACAAGCAATAAACATAACATACTTATTTAGGTACCAGGTACATTATTTATACATACCTATATATTACCTATGTTATTTAATCAACTTACTGTAGTTGGGTTCTTCTTCTGTTTTTCCGGTTTTGCGAGGTATATTTATAGTTTTTCTCATTAATACGTCCTGATAATTTTCCCATTACAATTATAAAAATGTCTAATTCAATAATTACAAAACGAGCAAAAATAATAATCCAAATAGTCTATAATAAACTCGATAATAAAACACAAAACACACAAACTCGAAAATAAAATACAAAACACAGAACGCTCTTCCGCTCTATGCGTATCTACAATAGATAAAATATGGAAATAAATCTCAAGTCGCAACATAAATCAACCAGAAATACAAATTCTGGGAAACACCGCCGCGCCGGGCGCCGGCGCCGGTAGGAATAGATCGCGAAAATCAACGGGTTGCCACCACCGATCTCCATAGATCGGTGGTTGCCACTGATTTCGGACGCACGATGCTCTGCCGCACGGATGAATGGCTCTGTCTTCCGAGAGAGATGCACAATTAATTGGCCGTAAAACATCAGAAATCTTTATTTTTTATGTAGAAAAAAAGTGGTTCTGAGTTTTGAAAAACGGTTGAAATAAAGTTTGTTTAAAATTAATCGTAGATGGTGGGAAAGTTCATATATCGTTTAAAAAAAAAAGACTAAGCGAATTTTTTTTAAGAAAAATGTTTTTGCCAAAAAATTTATACTTTCCCACGTTCTTTAATTAATTTAAAGCAACTTTTATTTAATAAACTCTTTTCCTAATCAATTAATAAAACCTCTAGTTTAAAAGTCTTTTTGAAGGTGTCCGGAGTCCTCTTAACAATATCAGGTGTTTTTGAAAAAGTTATCTTAATTCGGAACTTTTTGCAACGAGTTCAAAAACACCAATTTACTAGAACCAAAATGTTTCTGGTCCACTTGGTACCATCTCAAATATCAAATTACCGTTTTGTTAAGAATTGTTGCCGGAATGTCATATCCGAAAATCATAAATATCGGTAGAGAAATAAAAAAGTTATTAAACATTTAAAAAGGGTCTAACTTAATTTGGCCCACAGTGTATATATATATATATAAATTACACATTACGTGGGAGCATTCGCCCACACGATTTTTAAGAAAAAAAAAATCAGTGGCTTAAAACTGTTAAAAATCTACCTTTATCTTACAAATTTTTGCCTTTTTCTCCACTTCAATGTACGATTATTTGGAAAATAGAGCCGCTTCGGGTCTGGCTCCAGGATATAAACAGCACAAGTGCTAGTTTAGTGGCCCTAACGAAGCTGAAGCTTCAAGAACGACCGTTTTCTAGCTTCTTTTAGGTTTTTCAGTTTCGTTAGGTCACTAAACTAGCACTTGTGCTGTTTACACCCTGGAGCCTTTCTTTCCAAGGATTGTACACACAGGTGGAGAAATGGGCAAACATTTGTAAAATAAACATGAATCCTCTACAACAATATAAGAACATACCTACATAAAACTTGGAAGATTTTAAAACAGGGAAATCCAACAAAAAATTTCATAGAATTAAGTGAGGGAAGCAAGCGCCAAAACATCTATCACCTCACGATGAGTTGTTCTATACAGCTCTATGACTTAGCGTTCTGCGGGTAATAACAAAATATAAAAAGTAATAAAAGACGTGATCTCAACACCGTCTAATGCTCTAATGTACGAAAAATTATATCTACCAAAAATCCAGTTAAAAAACATACACCATCAGAAGCTCTGGCCATATTTGTAAAAGCCGACTTGACAAGAAAACAATGGAAATTTCTTCATGCTGTAAATAAGAACATCTTCCCGTCCATTCGTCTACAAAAAGTGCTATCCAAGGAGCACTCAAACAAAATCGGCCTACTAAAGAATAGAGCCCAAGACATCTATGCATAGACACCTGAAGAAAGTCTATGGATTCGTCTAGAAACACATTTTCGGGGGTCAAGCATAATTGCTAAAGAAGAGGTGGCACAAGAACGGCCTATTGAACCCGCTCAGCGGCCTACAAAAAGAGTAGCCAGCAAAATATTTACAAAAATCACAATCAGATGGGCGATACATAGCTTTAAACCCTATAAATCCCCGGGAGTAGATGGAATCTTTCCAGCCTTGTTACAACAAGAGCACCTACTATCGCACATTCAATCAATCTTCACAGCCAGCTTTGCATTGGGCTACATTCCGAAAAACTGGAAAGTTAAAATAGCGTTCATACAATGACAGGGCGACGATCACAAGAGGAACCAAAGTCTTACCGCCCCATTAGCTTAACCTCCTTCCTTATCTTAGATTAGAGAGTTTTCCTATATACTCTAAGGAAAATATTATCGATAGGCACGTCAGGAGCAAGTTCCTTTCTAATGCTCCACTGCGTGCAAAATAAATTACATACCAACCATCGAAATCTACCATTCATGCTCTTCAAACTCTCGTCCGCGATATAGAGAAGGCATTGGCTGAAAAAGAAGCGGCGCTGTGTGCATTTCTAGACATAGAAACCATTGGAGAAACAGTCGTCACAGTCAAAGTAATAAAGGGATACCCTCAAGGAGGGGTTCTATCGCCCATGCTTTGGTCTCTGGTGGTTGACGATCTACTGGTAAGACTGACTGAAGCAGGCTTTGAAGTCCAGGGTTCCGCAGATGACCTAATAATAAGAGGCAAGCATGACAACGTTTCCTCAGAACGTATGCGAAGTGCACTCAACTTTGTCAGCACATGGTGTACACAGGAAAGACTAAATGTCAACCCAAGCAAAACCGTAGTGACCCAATTCACAAAAATAAGGAAGCTGAACCTTAAAGCACCCACTTTGGGAGGGACAATGGTAGAGCTTTCAAAAGAGGTTAAGTATCTTGGCATCGTTCTTGACCAGAAACTAACCTGGAACCCACACCTGGAAAGAACTTTTAAAAAAGCAACGGCAGCGCTTTGAGCCTGTCGACGACTCTTTGGTAAAACATGGGGCTAAAACCCTCTATCATCTGGTGGTCATATAACACTCTTGTTAAGCCTATTATAACCTAGGCCTCCTTGGTGTGGCGAGTAAAAAGAAAGGAAATAGCAACACAGCGAAAATTAACAAGGGTACAAAGGCTCGCCTGTCCGGGTATAACAGGGGCTATGAAAACGTGCCCCGCAGCAGCTCTGGAAACCCTACTTGACCGCCGCCGCTGCACATATGCATAGAAAAGGAGGCCTGGACTAGTGCGTATAGAGTAACTCAGATACAAAAAGTAAAGTTAGGAAACCTGACTGATCACGTTAAAGGACATCCAGATAGAGGCGATGACCAAACCAACCGATACAAAGGAAACAAAACTCCATTTTGATCGCTCCTTTGAAGTGGTAATTGAAGACCGCAATACTACAGGGGAAAGTCTAAAACAACTACAGAAGGGATCACTTGTCTGGTACACAGATGGATCAAAGATGAAAGAATGAGTGGGTTCCGGAGTTTACGGACCTATGTGTCGCATCTCTAAACCTTTAGGAAACACTCCCACAATCTTTCAAGCAGAACTAAATGCTATCAATATAGCCATCTCTGAACGTGCCAAAAAAAGGCCTAAGATGTGCAAAGATCTATATCCTATCAGATAGTCAAACAGCCTTAAAAGCGCTAGCATCTAGCAGAATCTAGGCTAGTGTGGGATTGTCGGATGGCTGTAGATCAACTGGCAAACAAAAACAGACTCCCCTTAATGTGGGTACCAGGGCACGAGTGTGTGGAAGCCAACGAAGCCGCTGACCAGCTCGCACCGAATGGTGCACAGACTGCCTTTTGCGGGCCTGAATCATTCATCATGCATCACTAGAGGACACGTAATGAACGAACTCAGAAATTGGGAGAAAAGGCGGAAAGGGACACATTGGGCCAAAGCACCTGGGCAAAGACAGGCCGAGAGACTCATCTCTCACTCGCCTAACTACACAAAACGGCTTCTCAAGCTACATATTCTGCCAAACTATGGCTGAAATATCAGAGCGCTTACTCTGCGAATGTTAGGCACTGACTCGACAAAGGTTGAGGTATCTCGAAAATGCCCTTGTGGCACCGGGGGATCTACAAAAGGTCAACCCTCGAAATATTATGAGATTCTCGAAGGAGATAGGAATTTTGGTGTAAAATAGAAGGGTATACACAAAAGATCAATTGTGGTCGACATGTTGAAGGGCAAATCTGGCCGAGCAACCCCTCTACCTACCATACCATACCATATCCGTCCTATTCATCAATTAAAATGCTAAAAAGAGTGTTATCTAAGAGAAGAATCAATAAAAGGGGACAGAAACGTACACCGAGGTTAATTTACAGGATCTACTGGATCATGGTGCTTCAAGATTGTGTAATAATTATTAAAACTAAAGAAGAAAAATTACACTGGTAACATAATGCGGTTTCGATGGTTTTCAGCAGCGATAATTTAATAAAAAATTTGAGAATAATAACGATAATGATGCTAACGTTTTCCAAAGTTCTTATGTTTCCTTGTGGTTGATATCCAAAGTTAATGTTAAATAAAGTAATATGGCAAAATCCAATTCCCTCCTTACCGCCCCTGGCTATTGTACGGATGGTGTTCCAATCATGTTAGGATCACGCTCCGTCTAGCAACATTAATAAAACAGAATTATTCCTCAGCAATAACAAATCATTGTATTATACAACGGCAGGCGTTGGCTTCCAAGACTTCCTAAAAGCCTTGTTAGTACAATGAAAATGACCATAAATGTGGATCAATGTTATCAGAAGCAGCGCCTTAAATACACGACTTTTCAAAAAACTTTGCACAGAAATGGACTCCGATCATGAATCTCTTTTTTTCCACACTGAAGTTCGTTGGTTATAGAAAGGCAATACGTTGCGAATGTTATTTGAACTGAGAAAAGAAGCTGGGGTATTTCTAACAAATAAGAAAATTAAAGGTTTATTAGAACAGTTTTCTAGTTCGAAAGGTCATATGCTTATCTGGCGGCCTAAACTTGCAGTTCTGGAAACAAAACCTTAGCAGGTGTAGGAAACTTTTTATGCTTGAAGACAAACTTCGTGCTTTTATTTGATAAGTTCAATTATGGGTAGGTAAAGTTGACTAAAACAGTTATTTTGCGTTTGTGGCATTAAAAATACTACTCGATGATAGTAAAGATTACATAATGATCACAGATGTACCAAACGACACTAAAAGCCATTACTTCCCGCAATGGGGGACGGAATAGAAAGTTATCCAAAAACTGATTCGCAATCGCTTTGGTATTGATGTTGGCTGTTGAACAGAATGCAGAAGAAATCCAAGAGGAACTAATTGAATACCTAAATGATAGGCACTGTAAGGATGCGTTTGAATCCGTTTCTCTTGAAGAGTTCTGACGTAAAAAAGCAATTTCATATCGTACAGTTCGAGGAGTCGATTCGAACAAGGGTTTTCGGCTTTGCTTATAATTACGAAGTGACATGAAGTGATCATTATCATATAGCTCTAAGCAACAGTATTAGCCTCAGAATTGCCCAACTCAAAAAAAAATATGAGAGCTCAAAAATCACATTGATTTTTGTTAATTAAATGTTCCCGGTTATAAAAGTATATTCAATTATTATTCTATGTTTAATGTTCACTAAAATTTATAATTAAAATTTATTTTCAAATTCTCAGAATGTGTATTTTGAATCTTGAGGTCATTGCACCGGGCAAAAAGGTCCTAGTGGTACTTGGTCAAAGACAGATTGACAACCACTGGTACAGAAAATACTAAAAAAATCTTGCTAAAGGGTTTTTTTTTTTTTTTTTTTATGGCAGTGGCGCACACACTAAAGGTAGATCCTATGGCGCTCGACGAGCGGTGTGTGTGCGAATAGCAATAAAATGTTTTGATAGAAGAAGAAGACATTTCGAAATGGTAGAAAAACAAGTTTTGATAGTTGATGTTAAAAATTTGTTCAAATAGTTACATGATTGTAAATTAGGTTTTAAAAATATTTTGTTAAATTAAAAAAGTCATGGTATTTAAAAATTAGAAAATTTTCTGTGAGTCTATTTCTCATGAAGATGTAGGTAAAGGTAAAGGACTCAAGTATAGTCAAAGTAGGTATACTCAAATTATGCAGGTGAAGGTAATGGTTATGGTGAAGTTAAAGATATTTGTGAATCTAAAGGTAAATATAAATGTAAAGATGAGGGTAAATATAAGAGTAAGGGTAAGAGTAAAAATAAATGAATAGCAGTTTTTCGGTCCTTTTTTTACATGGTAGGCCAATAAATTCCTTTCCATGGTTTTGCCTGGGGATTTCTGTCCAGTAACGTCAATGTTCTTTTCGAACCCAGCCTTTGAGGTGGCTCCGGGTCATACTTTTTGGTACTCCCAGAGTCGGTTCTGGGCCGATTAGTTTTGTTTCTGATCCTCTCCTGGCGAGTTCATCAGCTTTTTCATTGCCTTCGATCCCTCTGTGTCCTGGCACCCAGATTAGTCTTACCGTATTCCAGTCTGCCAGGGTTTGTAGTTCTTCAAGACAGTCCCACACCAGTCTTGATGACACTTCTTGGCTCATTACTGCTCTTAGTGCCGCTTGACTGTCTGACAATACTAGGATCCGCCGATTGTTTGTGGCCTTCCTATTATTCTCTATGGCGCACTGAAGTATGGCGTATACCTCTGCTTGGAAAGCAGAAGCATACATACCTTGTTCATAGTATTTGCTCTAACTTTGACTAGCAGAATAGACTCCTGATCCAGTACCAGCTGCAGTTTTTGACCCGTCTGTAAACCAGGTTTGGTCCTGCCTTCTGATAACTGTTGGTTGGTAAATTTTCCAATTCGGTTCTACTTGGAAAGTTCACCTCGAAAGATCTATTAAAACAGTATCGCTTTTGCATATGGTCCGTTTTCATGTTCAAAACATCTCCCCCCACAAGATCAGCGATTGCCATGTGTCCCGTCCTTCTAGTAACGGTGATTGTTTGCTGCAGTGTATGTACCCCCAGCCTGGCCTCCCCTCTTATCACAAAGTGTAGAGGCGGGAGGTCCAGGAGGGTCTCCATGGCCGCAGTTGGAGTGGTCCGCATTGCCCCCATCATGCGTAGACAGGCAAGTCTTTGTACCTTGCCAAGTTGTGAAATCGCGCTTATCTGTTGTGTCTTGGGCCACCACACCAGAGAGGCGTATGTTAGGATAGGTTTTACCACCATTTTGTATGTCCAATACATCATGTCTGGTCTTAATCCCCATTGTTTCCCGTGTAAGCGTCTGCTAATCATGAGTGATGCCACCGCTTTTTTGGTGATATTTTCCAGATGTCATTTCCAGGTAAGTCTCGAGTCCAATGTTACCCCTAGATACTTAACCTCGTTCGAGATCAGTATGTTTTGTCCTCTCAGGCTGAGTGGTCCTGGATCCCCTACCTTTTGCCTTCGAGTGAAAGCTACGATGTTAGTTTTGTTGGGACTAATATTTAAACTCTCCTGATCTACCCATCTTGTAGTCCGGTTCAGAGCATTTTGCATCTGCTCTCTAACCGTTGAGTTAAATTTGCCTCGGGTGATGATGACTATGTCATCAGCATATCCGAGTGCACAGTGTCCCCCATCCGTTAGCGCTCTGAGTAGGCCGTCCGCCACCAGGTTCCACAGGAGCGGAGATAACACTCCGCCCTACGGACATCCTCGATGCATCCGAGCCGCCAGCGCGCTCCCAGCGACGCGACGATTGCTTCTACCAACCTTCCCCTCAGCATGGAGTTAATCCACCGACAACAAGTGCCCTCAATTCCTCTTTGCCCGAGGGAGTTGGTTATTGAGTCGAAGGAGGTGTTGTCAAACGCCCCCTCCACATCCAGGAAGGCGGCCAGCATCACCTCCCTGTTTTCCAGTGTATCCTCCAACCTCTTGACCAGCTGGTGGTGTGCTGTTTCTGTTGACTTACCTGTCTGGTAGGCATACTAGTCGGGGTGCAGTGGGCTGTTTACCAATACACCGTCCCTAATATGCCTGTCCATAAGTTTTTCAAGTGTCTTAAGTTCAAAGGACATAAGACTTATGGGTCTTAGGGACTTTGCCGTATCCTGTCGTATTTTCCCAGGTTTCGGTATAAACGTTACCCTAATCTGTCTCCAGGTATTTGGTATATATCCAAAAGCTAGGCTGCTTCTTAGAATGCTGCAAAGTATCCTGTACATTAGTTCAGTTCCTTTCTGTAACATTATAGGGTAAATCCCGTCCATTCCCGGGGATTTGTATGGTTCGAAATTCGAATGTGTTTATTGCCCATTCGATTTTCTGATAGTTAATCACTTCTTTCGAAGTCTGCCAGTCTTCCCTGGACGCCCTTCGAGGTTCTGGCTCAGTCCACCCCCATGAGCATGATCTACTATCTGTGAGCCGGGAAAGTGAACCCTTAGGAGTTCCCTAGCCGTTTCCCCTCCCGTACTGGTATATTCGCCAAGATCATTCTTTAGCGAATTTATTGGGGTTTGGGGGCCTCTTGAGAGAATTGTTTGAAGTCTAGCACATTCTTGAGGGTTCTCTATCTCCCCACAGTACTTCCGCCACGACCTTCTCTTGGCTCCCTTCAGCTCTTTGTTGAACCTGGTCAGTGTAGTTCTATATACCTCCCACTGATCATTTCTTTTTGCTTAGTTAAAGTCTTTTCTAACCTGCCTTCTTAATTTCGCAAGTTCCTCACTCCACCAGGGCACATTCCTGGTGGATTTCCTTGTTGCAAGAGGGCAGTTGTCTTGGAAGGCAGTGATCATTGCGTCATTGAATTGCTCCACAACCATATCTAAGTCTTCCGTGTTCCTTATCGTCTTCCTGACTAGCGAAAGTCTATGCTCTAGGTCGGCCGCATTCCGAGGATTTCGATAGGTAGGCTTGCAGTTTTTTCCGCTATTATATTGAATCTGAAGTATTCATGATCCGAACAACTTATCTCATCTGATACATGTCAGTTTGTGACGTAATTGCTCAATAGTTTGAGGCTAGTGTTACATCTATGACCTCCTTCCTAACTGTGTTAATAAAGGTAGGTTTACTCCCTACATTAATTATATCTAAGCTATTTGCCTTAATATATTGTAGTAGACTCTGTTAGTTAGAACTCATTGTGAAATGAAGAAATTAATAACAGTCTAATAATAAGTGACTCAGTACAAAAATACGGTAATTAATTTACATTATTGCGTTGTTCAGATAAGTTCCTAGAGGAAAAGCAAATAAACCTTTTCTGCATAATTATTTGGTTTACTAATATGATAGATACATATTCATTACTCATATTTCTCAATCTTAATTCCAAGATATAATACAGAATAAAACTGATTCTGAGCAAATTTCGATAATACACAAATATCTAAAAAAAAATCGGATGTATTACAGTACACGCCATAGAAGTGAAGAAGTGAATACTCCTTTACCGATTCCATAAGAGAGAAAGAAAGAAAAATAGAGAGGGAGAAAGAGAGAGGCCTATATGTCGTGACGCGGCCTTGAAAAATCACTCCCATGCATTCAAAGAAGTATTTACTTCAAATTGCCCATTTCCAGTAATTTTTTAAAATTCATTCAACTTTGCGATTAGTTCTTTCAAAAATATCTTTCTAGAAAATATTACTTCAACATCGATGTTTTTGTAACATTTAAATCGCCAACGCTGCGTTTGATTTGACGGTCGAAGCACTCCTAATACTATGGCTAACTCTCTCGCTCTTTACTCGGTAAAGGCGAGTCCAAAGAGAGAGAGAGAAAGGTAAAAAGCGTACTTGGAATACTCCGAACATCAAATCAAACGCGATGTGAATGAGCCTAATCGGGCGAGATTCTCCCACGATTTGTTGTCATGCGGACATCTGACTATCTCTCATTCTTTCTCTCTGTCTCTCTCTTTCTCATTACCACAGATAGTTTTTCTCTCTTGCGAGACGAAAATTTCATGAACCGTGTCGTGACGTGGCCTTGAAAATCACTCTCATGAAACCAAAGAAGTATTCACTTCAAAAAGTGCTCTAGTCGTGGCGAGGGCTCGCCATGCATTGAAAAACCGAGCCTGTACACTGTAAATGATATATGTATAATTAAGGGAGAACCTAGTTTCAAAAAGGTACCTAGGTATGCTGAAACTTTTAAAAGCTCATTATGTGAAAAAAGAGCAGGGATATAAATAGTACCTATATTACTTAACAAGTGTTGAAAGCGCTAGTTTTAAAACGAGGAGGTTATTTAGCACCAAACGAACACCTATGAAAATGACACAAAAAGCACTCTTTAGATTCTCTTGCCACGAGTGTTGAAAGTACTGCTCACGTCATCCACATCTGTCAAGTCAAAATGTCAAATCAATTACGCTGTCAAATTAACAACATCTGCGCCGTCTATGCAAAGTGAATTAATTACCTTTCAACTTTAGCCGTATTCCGTATTCGATTCACTACTTTGGATCGATTCAGATCGATCTAACTGAACTTTATTGAACTGATTCGTATTCGATTGTAAAAATATCACTTTGCCCCCACTACCTAAAAAGTGATCCAGCTCACCTGTAAGTGAACCGAAAATGGACCGGGATCACTTAGATCGGTTCAGTAGTTCAGGTAAAAGATGGCATTTAAATGTCAATTGTCAATCGGCTTTTTATTTTAATTGTTTTCATAATTTCATTTGACCTTGGCTGACTGAACTGAAATATCAGTTCAGTTTCATTTCATTTTGAACAGATCTCCAGTCTCAATCGAATACGGCTCTTGTTTCAACACTCGTGTGATAAACACCTTCTAAACAAGAAGGCCTGAGATCTAAATCTAAGATGGCGTCGCGCGTAGTGAGTAGGTTCTGACAATGGAAAACGTATTAATTCACATGTAAACTACTTTTATTACTTTTTGACTTAAAAAAAATACATAAATAATTTATGTTTAATAGTTAATTACATGTCACTTACCAAAGTAACAACAAAAATAGTTTGAGAACCATACCCGTCACAGAAAGGAACAAAATACAATAATAAATAGTTTAACAGTTATTATAACATGCTATGATGTAGAAAATACGGACTATGGCGATTAATTTATAAATCTAAAGTAGTTCGGTTAAAATATATCTCGAAGTGTACCTATATAAACTAAAACAAATACACATAGTTAATTAGATATTTTTAAACACTATTTAAATAAGATAATGTAATGTGAAAAAATTAAAGTTTACTTTTGAGGAGTTTTTGATAATTATTTCTGTTTTACTTAAGAAAACTAAATTTTCAAAATATTGCCTATTCTTTTCAGTTAGGGCCTGTGTAATCACTAGGTTTCTTTATTTTTTTACCTAGTTTTTGCAGCATGTATATTTTTTGATCCCAATAGCAAACAGAGTGAAAAAAAGCACTTACTACACTCGACGATTTCACTGAACTGATTGACTTTGTACTGTTGGATGATGACATTTTTGGCACTTGTGGTAATTATTGTAAATACAAAAAAATATAAGATGTATCCTAACGATGTTAAAATAACATTTACAATGATTAAATTGCATTCTACAGAACGTTAATTGTTCGGTATGTTGTTTTAGAAATATGCAGCTTCAATACGAACTTTCTCTACAGTATTAGCATCATGTAGGTACTTATATAAATTGTTCATTGCAAATGCAGAGATTTCACGATTTTAAAGATATATATTAAAAATTGGAAATATACCCTTTGCAGCATTTAGGTTCGGTCCCAACGGGGGTGGCCATATTGGCCACTGCTTTTCTTAGTTTCAGGGCCTTCTTGCCTAGAGGGTGTATTAACACGTAGGTTATACTAACACGTAATTTACAAATATTATTATTTTATTCTATAGGCTCTAGGACACTATGAGAACCCGGACAACCGTTCAATCCAAACTTATTTATACCGACCAAATTCCCAAATTTGTCATGACAAATTCTATACACGCCCCGAACCTAACTTTATGCGAACTTTCCAAAACTATTAAACTCCATTACGCAGTCTAATGTGCTGGAATGTTGTTTCGATTAAACTGATTTAATCTGTTTTCCCCAAATGGAAAATAATGAGTTCATTTAAAGTTTGTAGCAGGCGGCCGAATTGTTCTTCCGTCTCCATCAATAATTATTATGCAATTTGCAATGTAATATTTCGGTATTCATATAAATTATTTTAAAATGTCGGGGATGTGTGTGCACAATCGTGGGAATGAGTCATCATATCATATATTTCTCTTTTTAACATTACATTAAATAAGTCACATCCCTAGCTTAAGTATGCAATTTTCTACTCTAAAAAACTGCTGTTTAGCCGGGCGGTGTTACTTCAGCGCCAGTGGCCAGCAGCTAGCTGCACCCGTATGGGGGTTGTATGCCCATAAGGGGTTGATCTTAACCTAACTTAACTACTAGGAGGTGTGATTCTGCTAGATGTACTGAACTTTATATGGGAAGCCCCTTCAAAGTCCTCGCGAGTAGGATTAGCAAAAAGCTTATTGTTATGAGTGCATGCTGAAAGAGTTGTTGGTACCCGTAATTACTGCAGGGAAAACTAAACAAAAACCCTGCTTAGATGCTCTCATGGAGCAGGACGTCATAAGGTAAAAGGGACATTTACACTATACAACATAGATTCTTAAAACAAAAGGTATACTAAGGTAACCGATAGAGAATCATCACTGTGATTCTGTTTAAGTAAGCTGTAATGGCAATTAGAGTACGCCGGGCGAGCCGCGCGGTACCAGCTGCGGAGACACGGATGCTTCGGTGGCTAGAAATCATGTGCGTTGAGTTTGTATGGTTTGCTCTTTTATAGGCGGACCAGGTCCCTTAACAGGCCCCGCCCACCGTATCCAAACCCAGTGATTGGTTAGGCCGCAAGCAGAACGTACATGTTACCTGAAAGGTCATTCAGGCAGCAGAAACGCTCTCCTGATATATGAGATTAATGAAAATTTAAAATTAAGTATTAAAAAAGGCTGTTTATGAGAGTATTTTAGAAAGTTGAGATTTAAATTACTGTTCATTAGGGAAGATGAATTATGGGGGCATAAGTTGCTTGTAATATAACGAAATTGAGCGATAGATGGTGCCATACGTGGTTGGGTTTTCCGGGTTGTACCGGGAATTGGCTAAATTCGCTGTCAGCGGCGATCCCGCCACCTGTTTCTCGAAGAATCTGCATGCGAGGTCATCGATGTACTCCTCGATGTATTCCATCTTTGCCCACGCATGCAGATCTTCAATCCTGACTCGATCGAGTCCAGTGACGGAAAACGCGCCCCTTAGGTAGTTATTCTGTAATACCTGTATCTTTTTCCTGTGGGTTTTAGCGACAGAACACCATATTGGGGCACCGTATAAGAGAGCTGGTCTTATAATGGCCCGGTATAGGGTGAGCTTATTTGCCGGACTGAGAAAAGATCGAGCAGTGACCAGGGAGTTGAGTCCCTTTTTAATTCCAGCGTTTTTTGCTACTATGGCACTAACATGTTTGCTGAAGTTGAGCTTGTCATCGAATATGATGCCCAGATATTTAACTCTACTCTTATAGGGAGTATTTCGCTGTTGCCAATAGTTAAGGGGGTGATATTAATGTCCTTACGCTTCCTGGTAACCCGGATTAGCTCCGTTTTGGCAGCGTTGAGCGTTATTTTCCAGCGTTCATAGTAAGGGGTGAGGATGCTCATGTGCTCCTGTAAGTGTGATTTTGCCACCTCAGCTTGGGGATGTTGGGAATAAATCGCCGTATCATCAGCGAAGAGGGCTTTACGGGTATTAGGATGTGACGGGATATCTGCTATAAAAAGATTGAATAATAGCGGCGATAATACAGTACCCTGCGGCACTCCTGCAAGTAGCAGTCTGCTGGCGGAGGTTTTGTGGCCAATTCGGGTAGCGAAGGAGCGTCCGGCAAGATATGACGCGATGAGCGCTGTCCAGTACAATGGCATACTGTAAGTCGCCAGTAGTTTGAACAGCAGCCCATCGTGCCACACCCTGTCGAACGCTTTTTCTATATCTAATAGCAGTAGGGCGGTGGTTAGTCTGCTATTGAAACCCTCATAAATATCGGATGCGATCTTCGCGGCCAGCATGACAGTGCCATGCCGGCCCCGAAAACCAAATTGCTCCTGAGGGAGAATGCGAAGTTTTGCAACTTCTTTGTTGACCATTGGCAAGATTAGCCTTTCAGCCACCTTACCGAGGGTGTTAAGGAGTGAGATTGGTCGGTAAGACGCCGGGAGAGACGGGTCTTTCCCCGGTTTCGGGAAGTGTATTATGCACGCTATCTTCCAGGATTGAGGGAAATGTTGCAGCTGGATAACCGCATTAACTTTATGCATATACTGGATGATGGTTTTTCTAGGTAAATTTTTTAGGACTGTATTCGGAATGTTGTCCGGACCGGGCGCTTTGTTTCTCGGAAGACGACAAAGGGCTTTGCGAATTTCCGCCGGAGTGACTCTCAGCTTATCTAGCACTGAAGGAGGGATAGGATATTTAAACTGTCGGAATGCATTGGCAGTTTGGGTGCAGCGTTCCTGCTCGGGAAGGGTGTCAGGCGCAGCTCTATAGACTCCTTTCAGGTAGTCCGCGAAGGCCTCCGCTTTTCCCTGATCATCGGCGATTTCCACGCCGCGATGGTTTATTTCAGGAATTCGCGTTGGGCCTCCGCGGACTCGCCTGGAAAGCTTCCAGAGCGAGCCATCATCCCTGCTTATGGTGTTTATATAGTTCATCCATGTTTGATTGCGATGTTCGCGGATTTTCATCCTTATCTCCTCGGTCAGCGCATTGATGCGAGCGGATCCCATTTGTGTCCGATTCCTCTGCCATCTTCGTCGAAATCGGTTTCTAAAGGTTATGAGATTAAGGATATGTTCAGGAAGGGATTCGGTGCTAGGGCGAATGGCCACCCTAGTACATAAAGCATCGCGGATGCGCTGGATATTTGACGTGAGAGTTTCTACCTCGTTTTCTAACTCCTGGACGGTAGCTAGTTGTTCGGGGACAACAGTAATCTCATTTAGCTGTTCTCGGAACACCCTCCAATCAACTCCCCTATACGAAACGACGGTGTCGTTTGTCACAGGGACCCTGCAGTATAGGCTGATCTTGATCGGAAGATGATCCGAATTTAGAGCATTCAGCTCTTGCAGTTGAGATGTCCTTATTGTTCCCCGAGTAATAGCAATGTCCAGGAACGAGGGATTGCGGACAAATGTAGGATTTGGCGTTCTATGATAGGACATTTCCAAGTTGTTGTCGATCACTTCCTTAAACAGCCTGCCCCGGCCGTTTGTCGTGCCACCCCATTCGGCGTGGGAAGCGTTAAAGTCGCCTATTAGCAAGGAAGAACGATTTATCGGAAGTAACGCTAGAAGGTCAGGTGTCGTGATGCGGGGACCCGGGGGCGCGTAGCCGCCGCAAATACGAAGGCCGCTCACCGTCTCGATGCAGACGTGTTCTATAGCAGTTCGAATGTTGCGTATTCGTTTATATTGGAGCGACCTATGTACGAGGCAGGCCACGCCTCCCCCGCGCCGTTCCGGCCTATCAAATCGTTCGATGTTATATCCCCGTATCTTCAGTACGAAGTCGGGAGACAATTTCGTTTCGACAAGAAAAACAACTTGGAAATTGGATGTATACAAAAAGTTACGAAACTCGCCCAGTTTTTGTCTAATACCATTACAGTTCCAGCATGCAATATGCAACATTTACACATTAAATTTAGCATACTCATGGGTGAAAAAGCGCAGAGAAGCTTGAATTATCTCGGCCTTATCACCCCTGCATGCTTCAAGCATATTAGAGTATCTTTCTAGAGCTAAATATAATTGATCTAAGTTTACCATGCTGTTGATTTTCGCAACAACACTGTTTAGATCAGACATAATGTTAGAAATATTCGTGTTATTAGGATTATTATTTACATTATTGGCGCTAGCAGAACCACTAACCTTTTGTACATTTATGTTCGCGTCAGACGCCTGATTTCCGCTTGATTGGGGTTGTTGGCTGCCTCGGATTGCGGGAAACTGCCTATTGTAGTCGCTTCTGCGTTGGCCATTGCTTAGGCCTTGGCCACTTTGGCCGTCTGCGACTCCTGTAGCGTTTGGATCCCTCCATGCTGGATTCGCGGGAGGCGGTGCAGGGCGGTAAACTTGTTTGGTTTGCTTAGGTTTAGAAGCTGTCTGAATTATGTTTAGCTTGTATTCGAAGACAGGACAAGCTTCGTCGATAGATCGGTGGGGTCCTTTGCAGTTGACACATTTTACTATGTTCGAATTGCATGCCGTAATTTCGTGTTCCCCTGCACACTTACTGCAAGCAACGCTACGGTTACAGTAAGTTCTAGCATGCCCGAATTGTTGACATTTCTTACATTGTAAGACGGGCTTGCTAGATCGCCGAATTTCCCAGTTAATTCGCACGGCCATTAGAGTTTTAACTTCCTGGTTTAGACGTCTTACATTGAAGTTTGTGCCTAAGATGACTAGGAACATAGGTACGCGCGTTTTACGCATTTCATACACAGATTTCGGCGTGATATTGTACTCATCTGTGAGCGCCTCTGCGATTTCATTAGGCTTAATATCCCCGTCGAGGCCTCGGAGTACAAAAGCTCTAGTCTTCTCTTGAGACTCCGCATACGTGTGATACTCTGTTTTCTCATGGTCTAGTGTTCGCTTAAGAGTATGCAAATCGTGGATGTTGTCGCAATATACAATGACAGAGTTCTTTGTATATTTCAGTTGATACTTTTTAATTCGCATCTCTTTTAGATCATCCCTCAGTTGACGGTGGTCAGAGGGTCTTCCTTTTATAACTACCGGCGGTGGTGTCGGTGTTTTGGCTTTTGCAGGCGTCTTTTTGTTGGCCGCTGCTTTTTGTTTCACCCCGGTTGAGGCGGTGGTAGAGGCGACGCTAGCGGTGTCGTCTTCAGTATCCAGGTCCTCTAGGGGCTGGAATTGATTTTTGGTGCCGACAGGGGGTTGTCCCATGTCGGGCGTCACCAATTTGAAATTTCTCTTAAAAGGAATTTGTTTAAATGGGGCCCTATAGGGCTCTATGTCTCTGCTCGTTATTAGGGTATCAGGAGTACAAGGAGGTGGCGGCATAAGCACATTATCGCCTTTCTGGCTTGTAGTCGCTGTTGCTAACGATTCGGTTTGTATTGTAGTTTTTTGGTCTGGTGTAGTTTTTGTAGCCGTGACCTTTGTGACCTTGAGCTTTTTAGATGACTCTTCTCCTTGAAGGCTAGTTGGACTTGCCTTCTTCTTTCCGGTGTCTATTCTGGCTGCCGTGTTGTATTTTATTCTTGTAGGGTGTGAATCACGCATATGCTGGCGGATTTTAGACATAACACGATATAATTCGCTTTGCGGTAGCTCGGAAGAGTTGTTAAGTTTCTCTTTGTCGAGACGACATTGCACGCATATTTCGGCGTAGCCATTGCAGCGGGACTTTGTCTTTTTCATTGTGAGCTCCGAATAGCGTCGCTCAGGGTTGGATTCCATCGACACGTTGGACATACAATCCTCATCTTCGGTATAATCGCCCATGATTGGGGCAAAAGCCGGGGTTCCGTCCCCGGAGACTAGAAAATTACAACAATTAAGTGCTATGCGGCCTTTACTGGTTACACGTAGTGTAAAAAGCAAGCCTAATACTATGTAAAAAGATCGGGAGATCGTGAGCGAAAGTTTTTGCAGAACGTAAATAAATAAACAAATATTTATTCGGCAATTTTTTGTCGCGATAAACGATTTAAATTCTCGCTTGGCTCGATTGCACAGGGAACCAATTGACCTGTTCTTCGATCGACGCGCGATCGAAGAATCCTGGGAATGAGTGGGTAGGAGTGTAAAATAAAGGGCTTACTGTATATATTTTTCATATTTATTGCTTGGAAGGGAGAAAATATAGTGAAATAAAACGAGCGAAAAATTATTAAATAGTGTGACGGTCAGAAAATTACAATATACCT
Source organism: Pissodes strobi (assembly GCA_016904865.1). Classification (NCBI taxonomy): domain Eukaryota; kingdom Metazoa; phylum Arthropoda; class Insecta; order Coleoptera; family Curculionidae; genus Pissodes; species Pissodes strobi. Next base: position 51,017 of record MU184284.1, on the reverse strand, counting down.
GATTTTATTTCACTGTCTCCCGGAAAGGATGAAGAGGATCACACATGCGGTTGCCTTAAATAAAGTAAATATTTAATAATAACTGGATTTTATATGCTTCAACCCCAATTTTGTTTTGGAAAACATGCACATCAACAATGTTAACTTGGCTTAAGGGTGTCAGAGATTTTAATTTTATAAAATACATATCTTGTATGGGTGCAGTGGTTTCTAATTTTAATGCATTCTATATTTATTTGTTAGGGCAATTGTACATTATTGGCGAAATTCCTAGGTAATCTGTCATTTATTTATATTAGGTTTTGGGAGTGGTTTCGATGTTCTTTTATTGGTCGAAAACTTTCTTAATTTACTTTATTTGGGTTTTTTTACTTTTCTAGAAAACTGCTTGGTTAGTACTTTTAAAATGAAAACAACCATGAAAACAAACTTACAATAGGTAATTATGGGACAATTAGCCTTACCTTATCTTATAAGATAACTGCGGACATGTACCATCATAAAATGCCGTATTATTTCGGTTCTAAGTTGACTTTCTGTAATATAGCCATTATTTTATTATTAAATTTGTATCAAGTCACTGACGTTTTCAGGAATCGTGTCGATTAACGTCTACTTGAAATTTTTCCTTCCGCCTGTCGTAGTAGGCAGCATTCTTTTAGTCCTATGTGCCGACTAGTTCAAGTGACCTGTTTCGAATCGAACTATGGTGTTATCGGACGGAGATTAATAAATATTTCTTTCTAGGACTACTTGTTGTTGATGTGGAGCATGTCTGCCGGTATAGAGGTGCAAAGTACTCGAGCTGCAAAAACCACAAAACCTGAGTGGTTTGGGTTCTTGGTCTTGGATGTCGCCATCGCTGAGAAAAGGTGGTTGAGAGAACGCTACAGATTTTTTTTATTTAACTTAGGTAGGATTTGTCACGTCAAAATCAAAATGAATAATTGGTTCAAATATTTACACGAAAGACGAAAACCTTGTTTATGTGTGACATGCAGCATATAGTGTAGTGTGACGGTTAGAAAATTACAATATACGTGAATACTAATTAAAGTTAAATTTCGCTATTAAAAACTTTATTTACCATATTTTTTACTGAATTATTTGTCAAGCACCATTCTGTCAAGAATGGAGCAGATTGCTTAACCACTGGGAATAATATTGATTACATTTGAAATTTGAAAATAAGTCACGCATAAGAGTGGTATCATCATCACATATTGATCACATTACAATATTTTTCCGATTGATTACTGTAAAATCTAGTAATTTGCATCCACGTTTCGTGGTGGTGACTTAACCATTCGTTTTGACAATGTCCTTTTATTTCAGTGCCCCCCGGAATCGATGAAGTGGATTGCCTTAAATGATTTAAGTGGAAACTCCAATTTTGTTTCCAGAATCTGCATGTCAACAATATTAACTTAGCTTCAGGTTGTTAAAGTTTTTCAATTTTAATGCATTCTATATTTATTTTTTGGGGCAAGTGTGCATTCTTGGCTAAATTCCTAGTCCTCTGTTTATATTAGCTTTTAGGAGCGATTTCGATGTTCACTTAGTGGTTCAAAACTTTCTTCATTTAGTTTATTTGAGTTTTTTTATTTTTCTAGAAGAGACGGGTTTGCTTAGAGTTTTTAAAATGTAAATGGAGAGGAGAATAACCATGAAAACAATCTCACTCACAATAGGTCACTTTGGGACAATTATCCTTACCTTGTCTTATAAGGTAACTGTGGACATCTATCATCATAAAATGCCGTATTATTTCGGTTCTAATTTAATTTTCGGTGATACAGCTATTATTGTGTTAAATTTGTTTCATGTCACTGACGTTTTGGCGAATCTTGTCGATTAACGTCTTGATTTCAAATTTTACCTTGCGTCTGTCGTAATAAGCCGCGTTCTATTAGTCCATGTGCCTACTAGTTCGAGTTTCGAATAACCCGTTTCGAACTATGGT